>JACXSJ010001872.1:46969-66583 GCA_014851325.1 Pentalonia nigronervosa | reverse complement strand
AAATAGTGTATATCTTTCAAATAGTAAAAATTAAAACATTTTATTTTGTTCTGAAGAAATGATAATTGGTTTGAAAACCCATACATTCTGTAGAAAAGAGACCATCGGAGTAAATATTAGATAGATGTAAAATAAAAAAAAAACTGTTTTAATAGTAAACGTTGTTGCAGAAACTTATGGGTTACTTTCAAAAAAATAAGTTTTTTTTTTTTTTTAATGAAACTTTTACAGGTTAAAATGTTTTATCAACTTCTACAAATTTACAACTTTATAAATAACAAAACGTTTTCTATTAGACACGAAACGTCACAAATTATAATATATAACGGTTTCGGCATATTGCATATTATTTGCATCACAGAGGAATATAATTTGACCGAAAACCGTAAATAGAAATACATTTACGCTGTATATATAATATATGCGTACTGCGTAGTCATTTAATAACATATTATAATACATAGTTATAGCGCGGTGGAAATTCGTTACGTTTAAGCCAAAAGTGTCGGTATACATTTTTATTTGGGCACCGCTATACGGTAACAATAACAGTAATAGAATAACGTCACTACTGGGTACTGCTGCACGTATCGGTATAACATTACTATGGGACGTTCGGTTCAACAAGGTGCAAGTCGGTATGGAGGCAGGCATATAGATAGCGACGTGTGCCGACTTCGGCGTGATCGCGAGCGCTCAGGCGAAAGCACCGCTCATGAATAGATCGCCGCGGTAATGTGACGACGAGTAAAAACGGTAATCCTATCAAAAAGCGATTAGACGATTCCGCGGCGGTGAAAAAAAAAAACCGACAAAACGCCAAACAGCGCGCGAAAGAAAACCCGGCGGCAGAAAATAAATGCTTTACATATTTTAATAAACGCGGACGCGAAAGAAAGCCACCGCCGTAGGTGATGGAGGCGGCGGCGGCGGCGGCGGCGGCGGCGGCGGAAGCCGGATGACAGAGCGAGTGGGTGATCTCGGGAGGGCGCGCGTGTCAGTCACGCAGCGGCAGCACATGTGCGACAGATGCATCAATCTCGCACGAACGCGAAATGAGGAAGACGCCGCACATTATATATACGGAACGCGGAGAAAAAACGCCACGGAACAACGACATTTGTGTTGTATTATTCAGCCGCGCACCCGCCTCCTCCTCGCATCACCCGGTACCGTTTCGCCTTGTTGATTCCTCTCGCGGTTTAATATTGCGTTCATCAAATAATAATAATAATAATAGTATAACGAATAAAAAAAAAAAAAAATACGTAAATCGTATAAATCGTCAACAGTGTATATGACGCGGCACATAATGCCTACCTCTATGTGCGTGCGCGTGTGTATAAAAATCGGGAGTCGAGCGCCTTAATCGATTTACGTTCGCGTTGTTATTTGTTTTATTTGCGGGCACGAGTATTATAATACGCACATTGTTGTCCGCATAAAAAGTGATTTGTTCCCAATACTCTCAGATAATAGGCGGCGACACTCGAAAAAATCCAAAGAACATAGTATCTCGTCCGACGACCTCGGGCGAGGGTTTTTACGAGTGATCCTGCAAACGCGTTGTGGACGGTTTTCGTTGGAAACCCACAGGGACTATTCCAACGGATGTCATCGCTTTCGTCGAAATTTTATGTGTACATATTTTATAATCTCCGTCGGACGTCCGTTACCCACGACACCCCGTTTTCATGTAATAACCGCGAAATATCGAACAGTATTACAATTACCGCAAAATCGATTTTAGACCCGAAGCCCTTAAAACAATTGTGATCAATACTACGAAACGGCTATTAAATTATTGAATTATGATTGTTTTAATTATATTTTCATTATCGTGGTAAGAACCGTGCGTTATCCAGTAGAATGTAAAAACATATTACTATATGCAACTGCGGCATAGTCGAATATAATTCACACCGGCATAAGCTTTGGTTACATATAGGAACAATATAAAACACATGAACTATAAAATGCATTGTGGATCAGTCGAAACAGTACGCAGACGTATGGGTGGCATAATAATATTCACGTTTAACACTATAGTTGTACGCACTATGCTAAGCACAGAAAACCGAGTAGACTATAATGAGCTTATGGCGAAATAGTTATCACATGTAATAATATTCCGTCTACTTCTGAAAGTTTTTTCGAAATCCTCCGGACTCGCGCGATGACAGTCGGGAGCTTGCGTCCCTTTAGTACACTACAAAGACGCCGAACACACATACCCGATTTATTGGTGTGCATAATAATGTGTGGGTATTGGGCGGTTGTGTATCTGGCCGATAACCCACGCATACACCCTGCAGAAAGCGCTCGGTCGTCCCGTTGTATATATGTGGCGGCCAACCACCACCCGACAGCGGCAAATAGCGTTTTAGAACACGCACAATATCGTCGGTCGGGTGCATGATTTAATCGCGGTTTATCCTAAGGTTCGATTTAATATTGGCCGAGACGTTTGTCTTTTGGCTCTATATATATATATATACGTTATACACATATTATAATAAGACGCCCCGGAGGAGAGTTTGGGCATCCTTTCCGCGCGCAATCCACCTCAAACTTTGTCCGAGCAAACTAATACATATTATTATCACTGCCGGAATTCTGCGGCGATTGGGTATCGTTGGCCGGAGTAGCGGGATGAGTGGGAGTGAGACAGAGAGAGAGAGAGAGAGAGAGAGAGAGAGAGAGAGAGAGAGAGAAAGTATGAGAGAATGGAAGCAGTACGTGCGGGAAATTTTGCGGGCACCCAAAAAGGACTTCCGGATGCGCCGGCAATTATTAACACCGAGCACAATCCCCGGTATGATTAACCCGGTAGTTATTACGAGCAAAACCGCTGTTTAATATCTTTCGTCGTAGTTTAGAATGGAGTATGTATTGAAAAATGACAGTCACCGGATATCCGGTAATAAGTAATAACACGTATCGACGCACGATGACTAAATAACATGATGACGTGACTGATGGATTTTAAATTATTTCCATCATAGACACTAAACAACTATCATGAATCTTTCTAGAGTCCAAAATATTCTACTGGCCTGACTCCAGAAACCCATAATATAGAAAATACTAATTAAAATTGCCCAAAACCTAAAAAAAAATGTTTATCATCTGATATAACATATTTAACATTTACATTACATTATTATTATTTAATTTTAATATATATATATTATATATAACTATTATAATATTATATATATTATATAAATTTTATTTTCATTAAAGTTAACTTTATCACATTTTGTTTAAAATATATTTAACAAAATAGGCTTATTTTTAAATAATAAAAAAAAAAAATATGAATCGTGATTTTAATTAATGTAATAATTAGCTTTTTTCGGTGCAAAAAAAACATATTCACAATAAATTAATTTCCACGAATTAATAATCAGAACACTTTATATGTCTGTTTAATATAATTATAAGTTTCTTTTTTATAATAATTAGAAGAATATACACTTTCAATTTGATTTAAGTTTTGTGTTTTTTTCTCTGTGTCATTTTCATTTAGACGCCTTGAATGACTACCTGGAATTGTGACGGATGATTAGTTTTTGATGAATGGATTTTTATGGTAAAAAAGGTGGTTATGAAATCTTCTATAGAAACATTTAGCTTCTTCATGAATTGTTTTTAAGTTATAATTATAAGTTACAATAAATAAAGCTACACAACATAGGAATTATTGGTAAAACTTATAAAAAGTTAATAAAAATAATAAAAAAGGGGAAAGTAGGTAATTGCTGTACATTATACTCGTATAGTGTACTATTCATTGAGTAAGTCACTACTAATTAGTTCAATACTAATTCAATGATAAATTATTGCATACGAAAGACGATTCTGAGCGAAGATGGTCTATTTATATTACTAAGTAAATTGTATGATACATTTATATTGTTACTAAAGTAATTTATTTTATTATTAGTAATACAGTAGGTTGGATATATTTTTACCAAAAACATTACATTTGAAAATGTCATAGAGTGTATAAAAAAATATTAAACATTAAAAATTTTAAATCCCCGCAAAGTATATTTTGAATTACCTACAACAAAATCACTAAAATCGTTTATCTTTGTTTAAATATCTAATTTTGTCAAAATTCAAAAGTCTAAAATAAAAAAAACTATGTTTATTTATATTGAGGTTTTTTTGTTACAATATGAACTACTTATGACAAGCCTTTTATATAATTTTCAAGCTATTTGACCGAGCAAATAAAATTTTATTGATATTTTTAGAAAAAATATCGACAATAAGTCGAAAATGTCATATGTCTATAAATAGCTTAAAAATAGTCAAAATATTTTAAAAATGTAACATGTATAAAAATTTTAATATTGACATTTGATGAAAATTTAAATTATCTGCGGTTATTCATTTTTGAGTTATACCAAAAATACAAAATCGATTTTGTCAAAAAACTAGTTTTAAGTAAAAGTGCCAGTTATTCTCAATATTTTTTTTTTGTTTTTACTAATTATTTGCCTATTTGCTCTATTTCCTTTGGTCACGTCATCACGCGTGAACGGCTGGACCGATTTCGCTCAAATTTTTTTCAATTGTTCGTAATTACCAGGAGCTGGTTTTTACGAAAGAACATTTTGGAAAAACTCAACCTCGGGAGGTGTTTAAACAGGAATTTTAAGATTGATGATGGAAATATTTGTTTATAAATGATTATCAATGATTACATATTTATAACTATTATAATTAGTAAGAATATATTATCATATACATATTTTTACAAATAAATTTATAGAAAAAAACAAATCTTCGGCACGGGCAACCGTCGCAATTTTTTTCATACCTAATTCTGATTTCACTCACTTAAACATTTCATGTGGTCCGCAATCCACCGCAGGTGGATTGCCTACCTGATAATTTACTGCTCACATATTGTCCGTGATCTAATGCAGTAGATTGCCTACCTAGGTGGTTTAAATGCATGTAAATCACTTCAGGTTAATCTAAACTTAATATTTGACTCAGGCAACGCTGGGCGGTACAGCTACTATAAGATAATTTTAAAACAAAATATATTTGAATTACATTTCTTCGTTTATGATTCTTTTCATAAAAAACATGTTTATTGTAGTTAGTTGTTTAGGTATGTTAATATATTTAATTGAATTATATTTTATAGTTATAACTCTTCGATGTATTTAATATATTTGGAATAGGTATTTTATATATATATATATATATAAATAATATAACTAATATTATGGTTTACATTCGCTCGTTTGTGAACCATGTGAAGTGAATTATATTAATAAGTATAATAGAATCTTAACAGAATGCTAAAAATATGAAGATACTTAAAAAAACAACAAACAGATACTAATTCAATCGATGAAGATATCACTTTCATCTCCCAATCCATTGATAGTGCAGCTGATATGAAATTACATTACTAGCTCAAAAATTGCGGAGAAGATACTCGTGAAGTTTGCTCCAAATATACAAAGTACTTACTTCATCTAAGCTCAAATATAATTATTTTTTATTCATAACGTCAAAGCATCATCTCTAAAATATAATTGATACTATTCACAATGCCGGTCTAAGACTAACTACCAAATCATTCCGCTTTTGCCTGATCTCCAGTATTTTTATATTATTGGTTTAGCCCCCCTCCCTAACATCAGAAAAACACAAAATGTATGTTACTCGCCACAATAAGTATCCAAAATAACCCCAAGGTAATGAAGCAAATCAAAGCGATCGCAAATAAAAAACAAAACCACGCTAGCGCCACCCTGGATATTCAACATTTATGTCAACAGAACACTTAGTGATCTCTTTGAGAAAGACACTATACTCATAATATATAACTAACAACTCCGACCAATCATACCCAAACTTCACAATTATGTTGATATAAATATATAACCATAACCAAATCTTAGGCAACGAAAGAGCAGACAAAAAATAACGCGGGACAAAATTGATACATCCTCGGAGCCTCTTATTTTAACCGACTTCATCTTACACAACGCTAAAGTAAAAATCGAAGTAATCACTAACAATATATGGTAACAGTTATGGATTTAAGGAACTTCTAAATTTAACCAAATTAAAAATTACACACTCAAATGACATCTCAACTGACATCTCGAGAAAAATAAAAACTTCCATCAACAGAATGAAAATTGGACACTCAGTATTTTTAATAAAAAAAATGCTAATGGCCATTGATGTCGAGACTAAATAAAATAAAAAAGAAAGAAAGAAACACCACATACCACAGTACAAACAGGAGAAATATTACAACTGTACCTTCAATCAAATATAAATATAAAGAAAACTAAATTATGCAAATTAATTTATGCTATAGGTAGGTATTCTTGTAAATAAAATGTAAATATAATTGAAATTAATAGCCTTGAATGCCAATATTATTTAGATTAATAAAAATTTAATAATATTATTATGATATTTTTTATTTAAAATATAAAACCACTGTAGCAATTTTGAACCCAAAAATCATAGCTTGTAAGTATCCATTAGATTATTTTATCAATTAAACCTAGTGTCTTATGAGGTACGAGAGATTATGTACGTGTAGTAAAAGGAAAGTCAATTTTGAACTATTCACGCATACAGCGCAATCAAATCAATTGGATCCTGTTCATCATATTTTCTATACATATACTATAGTGATTGAGCAAGATAGAATTAAATTGTACATTGAAACAAAAATATTAATTTCATACAACGATTATTGATTTATTAAAACAATATATCTTATTCTTAGTATATTTTATTGAAATGCTTATAAACTGTCCACAGTCTACAATATACGAGTAAATTACAATTTTTTAATGCTTTGTACCATTATTTTACATGAGTTTACAAATCTTAATTACCTTAAATGCCGATTAAAATAAAATCATACACTTAACTGTTTTACACGCACTTATGCATTAAAGCAATGCATATGATTTTCTGTTTTGACAATTGTATTTTTAAAATATTAAGTACCTAGTATATAACATTAAATTACACTAAACTTGAATATACAGCTTACTGTATTCGTTTTACTTGATGAAAAAATTACGAAATGTGTAATCGGAAGCCGGAAGGTATGAGGCATTGATACAACTAGATATAAGGAAGATCATAATAATATATTATAATGTAGGTACTAAAATCTGAACACGGCAAAAATAATTTTATAACAAAAGACAAAAGTATATCATTCTTTTTTTTTTGTTTATATGAACACAGTAAAAAAATGGTTTCATTTCATATGTCTGCCGTTCTTACGAAATAATGGTACAGCCGATCGCCCTAGGAGATCCAATATAACGCCGGAAATTAAAATCGATTACTCATCCAGTCAGTAAATTCCGCATACGTTATATAGAGGTGGGTAATAGTAAATGTGTACAGTAGTATTGCTATGCATTTATGTATCCGAGTGGACCGTATTCATATATGGTGTATACGGTTCTCGATACGAACGCGGATAACGACTTGTTTTTCCCCTTGCGACAAAATTGAAAGCATGAAAAAAATTAATATAATATTCCAAACAACGACAAAAAAAAAAAAAAATCACTTTGTTCTGAACGCTTTCAGTTAATAGGTAGGTTTATATACATCCCATATAATATAAATATATCGGATGGATACACGTATTAATATATGATATTATTCATAAGAGTAAGTGTAGGTAATTCTAATAAAAGAAAGAATGATATTGTTATTTATGTTTAGTAATTCGATTGTGTTGTTATTTGTATTTTGAAATTTTTCAAAAAAGTAATTTGAAAAGGTTTATGATTTTTTACTTCTAATACACCTATCTATAAAAAATCATGACAATTATTTTATCAAAACACTGGTTTGTATAATATTAATTAATTACTATAATTGCATTTATATAAAACTGATAGTTTTAAAATGTTGTTTAAATACCACGTTGACATTACTTAAGACAGTTATTTTAACGTTCATAATTTGGAATAGTTGGAAATATACATTTCACAAGAATTCTTTATTAAAAAAGGGTATTACGTTTTAGATTATCCTCTCCGGCTATACATTTCAAACTGTAATACCATTATAAGAATCAAATTGAAATTGTTCAAATTCTAACAAAAAATGAAAAAACAACTTTTATACAACAAACATAATTATTTATTTTCTATTTTATTTAAATCTCAGATTCTGAGTAAATCATACTATCAATGGATGTACTTACTGCCGCTATACATATTTTACAAATATACAATATACTATGTGATTAATTTCTTTTTATATATACTCGTATTTCTATATATAATGAGCACTTCAAAAGGATAATGTAGCTATACTACCATATGTATAAATTAAAAATTTATCACAGATATTATTTTAAAATTCCAAAAGATAAACTATTGAATAACTCTTTAGTCTTGAACTGCAATATGAACCAAATATTTGAATTAATTTCACATGTCTAGAGACAAGATATTTTTTTAAATTATTAGTTTAATTATGATACGAAATAAAGTATTGAAGTAATTGAAAACTTTTGTACGGAATTTTGAATGCCAAATAATTAAAATCAGATATTTATTATTTTAACAACAAATAAATTGTATTCGATTTATTCTCCAATGTTGTTTTTATTTCCCTTTCATATGCAAATTGTGTAACTGCTTGTTTAATTTTTTGATTTTTTGCATTAAATAAAAGAAAAATATAACAAGAAAAGGTTTAAAAAAATGTATATATACATCAATTCTCATGTATACTAATGAATATTTTAAATTTTGGTAACATTACATTTTAAAACTTAATTTTATTATTTTTTGATGTGAATGTATTTATTGTATGTTATATACGCGACGCATTAAAAAGAGCTTATGTGTATAATAGAGTAAATTGTATTGCAATAATGCGGTATACTATAAGTAATTTTAATCACTATTGTGTAGTCGTCATAATATGATAATCCATAATCTGATTAGAAAGTATTTCCAATATAACAATCAAGCGACGATTGTGTCTTTTAAGGGATAATAATCATTCAACGATTATTCGACCAGTTGCAATTTTATTTATCGTCAAACATTTGACATTTGACGGTGCGTTGAATTCCAACGAATACCTTTCGAAAACTAAGAGAATTTAATGAAATCATAATGCTAATGGGTTTTAACATTATAATTTATAATTAATATATACATAAATAGTATCGTTATATGCAGACAATTTAAAGATTTCCGACTACAAGACGAAAAAAAGTAGCGACTGGCTAGTGCAGAATGAGAGAGAATCATGGCGTGCACGTGACACGACCACGCCGGCGTACGTATTAGCAGCAGTGAGAATATTTTCAAGGACGCAGTCGAAAAAAATCTGCATCGCCAAATGCACACCCTGCTAAACGAGTGGGCGATGAAGCGAATCGACCACAGTGTGCGGTGTGACCACGATGTGTGTACCTATAGTAATTAATTAATTATTATACCGATTATTATTTTTTTATGGCCGTTGAAACCACGGCATTCACGAACGGAAGGGAGAGGAATAAAAATAATAAAGAGCATTTGTCATTTCCCGTGTCTGCAAAGAAAAGTATAAATAAGTTTAATACAAGCTTAAATGTATGTATACTATACAATAATATAAACTTCTACAAAGTATAAAAACCATACGTACACGCGATCGGTTTCACGACAGCGGTGGCTGCAGAGCAATATTAAAGTAATAAATTGTATAATTTCAATATCACGATAAGCCTGTTATATTATATTATAATATGCGTGTACATTGTGTATCTATTTAAGCACGTATACGCTATACAGGTACACGCCACAACACACACACTAGCTATGCTCTACTATATACACACTGCGCTCCTGCTGTCCGGAAGTTTGCACACCCCGAGGCGCATATAAATTCCGTTGTTGACACACCGACGAGGATGCGAAATCCCCTAACATGCATCCCCCCCCCCCACTAACGCCCACGCTAACAGTGAGGTGGATTTCCCTGACACTGGTACATAATAACAGTAATAATAATATATGCACGTACACACCGCGATGCGCGACAACGGTGCATTAATATTGCTGCTGCTGTTGTTGTCATCGACGTAAGTTCGGTTAGTCGTATGGTCGGTCGGTCAGACATATAAGCAATCGAATCATTATCGCGGTCTCCGTCAACCCTTCGTGCACCTACCTATATTGTATTATATGAATAGAGCGCGTATTTTGTAATATCATATAATTTTAAGGCTACTACGCCACGCTGTTCTTGCTGTAGCAGCGGATGCGACACGTCGCGTTACCGCAAAAAGAGGAAGGCGATTTCAATTATGCAAATTAAAGTGCGCGGGACTTTGCACGGTGGATGAGTGTGTGTGTGTGTGTGTGTGTGTTATATACGCACGTGGCGATGACGACATACCACGGTCGTGGCTGTAGTATACGCTCGCCCCATCTTTCAAACCCTCGCCGTTTCACCTCTCTTTGTCCAACAACTCTCTCTTTCTGTCGCTTTCTATTATAAATGTCTTTCTTTACCCTCCGAGCGACTTCTACTACTGGTGCAGGGAAGGCATACAATTTGACGGTGCATCGCGGTGCGGGACTAGAGTTTCAGTGACATCCTCCGCTGTATATGAACGCTCAACAAGAGCGTATATACTGCTAAATATGTTTATTAAGTTGTACAAAAAGTTTCAAAAATACAATATTATTAAAGTTTACACTGTGTAGACATCGAGATGTATAAAACTACAGAAAAGAGCAGATTCTAAAAGATGCAGCACGTGGTACATCTTTAACTTTGAGACCTATACCCAATACTCATACAAATGTGAATGATCATAATATGTATTTAAGTGTATTTAAATAAAAATAATACAAATATTCGTATTCAATTTAATTTATATGAGAAATTCCTGTACGATTATTAAAACGATTAATATTTAAACAATTAATAATTATTCAATCCAAATAATCAGCATAAAGTATTAACACCTATAACATTAAAAATGTTCGATCGTAACGCCAAAGTTTTGAGTCTTTATTTTTTTCAAATCATTTATTTCCTAATAATTTGTAAATAGTTAATAAAAATATACTCAAGTTATTTGACTAATTATTACAATTAATAATTTTACTACAACCAGTTAAACTATAACAGTCTAATTTATAGATGATTCGTTGACCAAAGTGTAATTACTAATTAAGTATCTACATAGTTCAAAAGTAGCCAAAAAATACAGTCAAATAGTTCAGAATATAGCTTAAATATAGACCTATATAACCTAACCTATACAGAGTAGTCCACATTCAAAATAAATTTGTCCAAATATCACACAGAAATAAGTGTCACATTAATCATTCCTTTCCATACACATTACAAAAAATAAACATAAACAGTAGTTTCCTTATAAAATTTAAAGTCGCGTCCATTTTCTACTTAGACGGCCAGCAACGCTAATTTCCATGGTATCTCGTTAATCACAAGACCGGATAAATCCTGCTTAAATCTCAGGCCGAAAATACACAAGAGGGGATGAATACAAGGATAGTTTTACCCCTCTACGTGGGGTAATTGTGCAATGACAAGGGAGACAAAAAAAAAAGAGTCTGAACAGGAAGAGGAGAGGATGTCATTTGTTCGACAAAACATAAACGGCATACGACGAGTTTTCCCCGTGTTAGTCGTGTACTATAATTAATGGTGTCAACAACTCCTTGGAAAAAAATAAAATAATAATACCAAGGAAAACGATGTGCAAAAAACTTAGCAAGCGAAAATATCACCTTTACACGTTTTTGAGTGGCTTTTAAAATGATTATATACTGTAAAATATTTTTAAACTCACTTTCGCATAATTATATCGTTATTCATTAGAGAATTAATGTAAATGCTGTAAGATTTATTTATCATTGTCATTGTGATACAAATAGTTTTGGAATTATTCGCTATTATATTGTATCACTCAATACTTACATGCTATAAATATATGCATGCAAATTGTATTAACTAAAACGTAATTTAATTATTTAAAAATATTTTTTTTATTTTTTTCGAAAGCTATTAAAATGTTATTACCATTATTGATTTAATGAAATATAAAATTAATAGCAGTATATTTTATAATTATTATGAGTATAATACAATTCTATTAATTCTATTAATTAAGTTAGGTAGTATCAATAGTTTATTAAAGAAATCGTTTTAATAAATGTATACACAAAACAATTTAGTTGTAAAATGGCATGGATTCAATGCCATTCATTTATAGTTTGATAAATTATAGTACAATTATACAAATAAACAATTTATAACCCGGTAACAAAAGATAAAATACACAACCACACAACAAAATAAACCAAAGAGACCACAATTTTTCGAATCCAACACAAAGCTATTTCTATTAACATTATTTTCTGTTAATTTATCACTACAACACTCCGCGTATTGATAAACAATGCAAGAGATATGTGTGTTAAGTATGTTTTGTTAATAATATTTTCCAATTATAATTTGGCATGAAACACAGTAGTCTTGTAAATCCTTATACAAAATAATTATATATTCTCGTCAATTCCACTATAAAGACGAAATATGTGTATTCAAGCGTATCAACAAACTTACATTATTATATTATTACTATTCATTCATTTGCTTATTAGTTATGACTTAAACTTATAAGTTATTTATCATTTGTGCCCAAACCTATATTATATTGTATGCCAATATATCGTGAAAACTACAAAAATGAATTGAAATAATACATAATATGCAAAAATTATATTTACAAGTTACGAGTTCAAAACAAAATAATTAGGTAACAGTAATAAAATATACACTCTGTATATAAAAAAAAACTATTAGGACTTTAAAGAATAAAGAAAAATACTAAAAGAATATAAGTTAAGCTGTCTATATGGTTGTAAAATATAATAATATAATTATGAAGACTATAATACGTAACATAATCATATAGGTATTTCCGTTCTCAATTCAAATTTCCACAAAACAGTTTTTCTTTATAATACTTTCACATTATATTATAATATACGGTTTAGTTTTCTCATTTATTTTATAAAGAAATATGTTTCATAATCTTTTTTCAAAGGTAAATTCATTGAAGCTGAATAAACCAATCAATATACATATTATATAGGTATAAGAAAAACCCATACACTAGTTTATACAGATAGTAAATAACTATACAAAATATAAAAAATAAAATCATTTTAATAACTAAATATTTTCGTTAATTTATTTCAGGAACTCAAAAAATATTAACACAATAAGCCAAGTGTATACAATACTATTATATTATAATTTATAAGTCTTACAATCAAAATAATCAAATTACTAATATTAATTTAGTGACTGACTTGTTCTTCTGTATTATAATTAATAAATTATTAAACTACACGTGTATCGCTTAATTTTACTTTTATGAGTTGATGAGAATAAACTGAAGCTTAACTAAACCAAACTGGTTATTCTAGATATTTTAAATTATAATTAAAAAAATTATTTTAAAACGGTTGGTAAATTTTATAAAACATTGTAAAATATAGAGAAAAAAAGCCATGCCTATAAAGTCTTAATAATTTGAACGAATTGACACTGCTATTATTTTTCAATGTGGAAACAGCATAATAAAATATATAATATGTCTTGCAAACTGTTACGCAGAGAGCACAGACGACTGTTATTTGCCTTATACAGACAGACATGAAATAAGTTTTCCCTATCTGTGCATGGAAAGGGTATGTGGAATAAAATAGCACAGGTTTTGATTAAAAACCACAACGCCCTACCTCGTGCACCTAAAACGATAATATTATGTAGTAGCAGCATTAACGCCCAGAGTCGAATGTAATGTTTTTGACGCATTCCGCCGCAACGCCGGACTTCCGGACGGGTCTGAAATATACTCTTTGCTCTTTCATATTTTTCCAAACGAACAACTTTCAACGAATGAATAAATATAAAAAGACCACAGTGCCGAGTAATATTTAGAAGAACAAAATTATGCGCCACGGAAGTGTAAAGAAAAAAAATCCTTCAATAAACGTCCGTCAACCGGAAGTGAATGGAAGAAGTCGTACTTTTTGGCGGCAACGCGTGGCAAAGATCATCAATCTTTTGAGAGCGCATTGTGCATGCCGATGCAACAACCACCGCGATGTGGCGGATAATCCCTAGGTTCGGCAGGGATAAGAAACATTTGGACACGCTTTAATCATACTGATGAGAATTATAATGGTATATCATTATTTTTGCATTAAACTTTTTCCATTTACTCGAATCTAACACCAGGAATAAATACAACTTATAGATGCGAAATCTGATATATTTTTATGCAAATATCGAAAGCTGGTTATAAATATGAACAATATGACCTTTACAGTGTAAACGAATAACGTTCATTATATTACATATTTAGTTACCTGTATTAAATATCTCTAACCTCCTGTACTGTCTGTAAATCTGTCATAATACTATAGTCAATATATACCTACATTAAAAAAAAAAAAATACTTTTAACATTTTTCTGGGTTTTTTTTTAATATAAATTATTTAATATTTATATAGCATTCATTTGAAGCCGCGCGTAAATATTAAAAATATACAGTTTTTAAATGAATGTGAAACTATAAATTTATATATATTTGAAAAAAATCATCAAAAAAAAAAAATAAAGTTAATTAGATTTAAGGTAATCGTAATCACTAGTCTTAGAGTTCAGTATTATAACATATGGCTATATTATATATATATATATATATATACAGATAACTGCTTATAACTCCAGTGACCGTTATACTGTTTCTGATATTATTTAATTCATTAATATAACGTATATTATTTTCAAAAAATGATTAATTCTATCAATACATGTAGTCATGCAAAACAAAGTACCTATACTATTATTTCATACGGAACAAAAACATTTCTACGAAAATGAAGAAAAGTTAATGAAATAGTATGACTAAAATCCAATAAGTTAGAATAGAAAGAAATATTATATTGTATAAAATGTTTAAGCACAATAGATCGATTTACGCCATGTAAGTACCTACAACCATTGACAAAAAACTTGTTCAAAGGGATCATAATACTTTTTAACGGATATTTTTATTGTTTATTTAGATTAAATATTATTACAATTGTTATTTTTTAGTTTTAATATAAAAATAAATTAACTACGCACCTAAAGAAGTTTTTAACTCTTCACTTTGATTTCAATTTTCAAAATGATTTATCCGCAACTTATTACGCCCTATGAAAAAATGGCTTAGAAAAGGGTAAAATGACACCATTATTAACGTCTAGGAGAAAAACAAATTTCTTTGGATGGGTACAAAGTGACCGTGTCACATTTTTGTGGTTCTTTTATTCCTTTTCTTAGGTGCACCCGAAAAAATTGCTACCACGACTAGTGTTGAAATTCACTATGCACTCCGGCCGACAACCAGGGTCGGTAATACAGTTAAGAAAAACAGTTGAGCCAGCGTCATGCGTCACGCCAATATATCATACACTCCCCATCCCATATCATGTCGCATTACCAGACGTCCGTGTGTGTTTTGTGTGCTTATTTATTTTTGTCGCTGTCTCCTAACTCTCGGAGAGAACGGAAATTGTGGCCTGGCTACCGGTACCTCGGCACGACTATCTCTCCCGCACGCACACACATACCCCACGAATACCCCGTCACCCGAAATTTACGAGCTTTTTTAGAGGTCAAACATTGTTATTGTATTATATAGCATAGCCGCGCGTTATTATTGAGAGTCAAATAATATTATGCATATCAATCGTCCTATACGCGTACCCACATATTATACCGAGGGAAGGATATAATGTAGAATGTGTGCCCGCGCTTGAGTCGTCCCAAACGTACGATTCATCAAAGCGAAAAACGCAATCCCGGACAACCTATACACATACATACACACAAGCTCACCCTCCGGGAGTATAATAATATGATGTATCTGTTGCCCGTGAACCCGTTGCTCCATGCCCTTGCACCCCCCCCCCCAACGACCACCTTTGGGCAGCTACGACCCATTCACTATCCTCCACGTTATTTCCGGTCTGTATACAGGTACCTACGTAAAGCGTGCGTATGTGCGAGTACACTCTAATGAGAACGACCTTTACCTCCATAGTGGTACGATGATGTGGTTTTACACGTTTAAACGTCGGTCTATGTCGAGAGAACTGCACCCAGTGGATATGAAGAAGGATATTTTTTATTTTGACATTTGGGAATTGATCATTTTCAGACAGTGCTGAGGGGTGTAAGTATGTAATTTTACTGATGACGTGGTATTATATCATGGGATTTTTTTAAGTTTAGACTTACAAAGATAAATCAAGCGGTTAGTATTAAACATCAGTAGCAATTTGTATATTTTAACGTATTTAAACATGAATATAGTGCATCAGGTATTATATTTCTCTATGAACCGTACTAAATTACTAATATAAATTCGAATACCTTTAATAGTTATGAGTAAATATAGACCATATGAACTTAATTCAATGTTTAAATAACCAGTTTTTATGTATCAGAAAATATGAAAGTGGCTTGATATGGCGCGGTGGTTGTCCTCAATCACTAATGTGTTTTGAGGCCAAGTATCAGCCGGTGTTACTAGTTCCCGAAGGGGTGATCACCCGGGTTTTTAGTGACAAATCTTTGCCCACATATACACGTGTTCTAATCAACTGTAAACCTCCCCCACAATAACTTACAAAAAATATAATGAAAAATAAAAAGTAAAAATATGAAAATCTGTGTGTTACAATCATTAGACTTAAATATCGTAATTATAACACAATGTTATGAACTTATACAAGAGTATAATAACAAATTATCAATAAACATATAATTTAGAAGTATCTTTGAATTGAACAAAATATATTTTGTTTTACAAATTTGTATTTATATTTATACATATAATCACTTTATTCGGTCACTATTATATTTCCTTAATGTGTTATTTTTCTTTAGGAATAATTTTTATAATATTAAAAATTTAACTCGATTTTATAAAAAAAATATTCTGTGTGATTGCAACAGATACCTAAATCTTAAAAAAATTTGATTTTTAATTAATTCCTTGTTTGTGTATGTTTATATGCTTAATATACATTTTTTTGAAACCACAAAAAAATGTCATGTCCGTGTATACTAACCGTATAGAGTATATTTTTATAACTATTTAAATTATTTTGATAACATTTCTTCTAACTCGTGGAATGCTTAATACGATAAATGGTATTCATTTTATATCTTCATTTTGCAATATCCGTCCACTTTTTCACATTATCCAAAAAGCAAAAACAAAAATAAAAAACGATAAAACCCTCTATTTTTTTCGTTTTGTTGTTTGGCCGTAAAACAATATTTAGCATTTGCAGTAGGATGTGAAATAAAAGGGGAAAACAACGTTTGAAAAAATATTACATTATGAAAATTCAAATTTGAAAACACGTTGTTTACTTACTATGCTGAAACTTGGAAAAAATAAGAAGTTTAAACATGTATATATTATGTTTCATATTTTTTCAAACACTTTATACCTACCGTACGCAGTTAATCTTTCGGCACTTGCATTCTCTTTGTAAAGTAAATACATCGAAAATGTACCCTTCCTCTAGAATAGCATATTTGTGTATATTTTTTTTTTCAATATTTACTTTATGACGCGATCTCAACAAATGGCAACTGAATATTGTACGAGTTTAAAAATACATTTCGTTCAAATGCCTTTAAAGTAAAACACGAGTAGCACAGCTCAACAGTAATAATCATTTTGGATCGGGAATTGCCAACCACCTGTTACCTAGGTTTCAACAATGTAGGTATATGAACGGCACATAAAGTATACGAATAGTTCTGATATTTAACGTACACGCGATGTCTTGATTGATGATGAATTAATAAGTATTTAACATTTTTTTCTCAGAGAAATATACTTAAGAAATCACGACTCTTAATTAATATTAAAAATATATAAATGTTTAATAAATGTGTACCTAATTTAAAACATTCAACAGAACTAAATACGTGTTATTAGATGGTTTATTTATATAGATAGAAAAAAATCAGTAGCTGGTTTCAGGTTTTGATTTATAAAACTAAGCCAAAATACAGATATTTCTGCTACTGAAAATGTTACAGTATTAACTTCGAATAACTACAAATAACTGATACGTAAAATAATAATAGATACTATAAAGTCAAAAAAAAACAAAATTATATATTGTACACATTCAGTAATATTTCTTCAAAATATTATAAGATAAAAAAAAAATTTTGAAAATATTATTCGTGCCCTACAGTAACCAAATGGAAATTCTTTAATTACATTTTAATTGAAATATATGTATTTAGATTTATTATTAGATTTAACTGTGTTCAATTTACATATTTAAATTTAAAGTTAAAATTATTTGAACAAATAATTTTAAAAATAAATATAAAAATTTTCTGGTTACAACTTCATTAATTTTGAGTGTATTCCAGTGTTGTGCACAAAATAGAAATGTATATGTGTAAAAATTATCATATAAGTACCTATCGAGTAAAACAAAGTTCAGAGTGAAAAAATTGAAATCACCAAAACAAAAAAAAAATCCCTCGAGACTAGGTTTGAAAGAGCTTTTTGATCCCCCCTCCCTGAATATTACAATTTTTGATTAATAGTATTGGCTCGTAGTATGAACAAATATGCCTTTGAAATGTAAATTTCGTCTGGCCAAAAGCAGAATATCTACTAACGCCTATTCGAACCCCTGGGGAAGGATGGCTAAGTTCATATTGTTACTAGCCACCACTGTTAAACTCGTTAACAATGAAATGTCTGACGAACCGATAATTCGCACTAAAATTAGTTAGACCGAAGTCGGAAATATTAACCTAAACTAGAGGAATTGAAAATTATCGAATGCATTAAATTTATTACTGACTTTCAATAATTGATTAATATTTTTGTAAATTAATATAATACACACATGTTATATAATCTGAGGAAAAATTTGGATATTTTGGAACCAATTCAAATATTCCGATTATTCAATCTTGATATTACCTATTTACTATATATCCAAAGTAACTTAAAATAAATATGAAAATGCAAAAATTTTAATATTGACCAATACATTATATTATGACAATTTAAGAACTGTATTACAAGCAGTATTATAAGCAGAGAATATGTACCCTTATCGTTTGAAAATGTCTTGTCAGTGTTTTTTTGGTGTATATTTTATAGCAACCACAAGATCTCTTAATAATAAAAATCTTTTTCATTTAAAAGACTTAAACTTTATGACTTATGTACTCCAAAGGTTTAAAAAATATAAAAATGTAAAAATAAATTTACTACACTTAACTTATATACATCTATTTATAATATAAAAACCAGATTTAAAACTTGTAGCAAGAATATTAAACAAAAAACTAAATAAATAAATACACACATTCCTACAATAATATGACGCCAAGAAACACAACAAAAAAAAAAAATAAACAGTAATTTATATTACTCAGACTTTTCGTTACTATCAATTTTTTTTTTTTTTTTTTTTTTT
>JACXSJ010001872.1:29751-46869 GCA_014851325.1 Pentalonia nigronervosa | reverse complement strand
AATATCAATTTTATTAAAATAAAAAACTTTGTTTTGAAAATAATTTTTTGATTCAGAGAGCGAAACCATCTATATATAATGTATATAATTTTGGCCCAATACTTAAAAAAAAACCATAGTTGATATTAATTAAAACCCGTCTTCAAAATATTATGTTTAAAAGAATGTAAATTCTGATTTTTCTTTTATTTAAACATGTTGTTAATTATCAATATTTATATCTTAAAACCCCAATGTATTGTACTAAGACACAAACTTGGATCGAAGTATATTTTAAACTGTTATTGGCTAAATAAAAAACCTATATAATAATATGTATCATGTTTGGATAACACAATTTTAAATTACTTAAATTAAATAATTTAAATACATATTATATTATCTACGATAAACATTATAATTTACATTTAGCATTGGTTAATTATATTACTGAATAATATCGTACATAGACGTATACACTAATACACTTTATATTTGCAATTTAGTTACATAACGAGTTTACATAATGTTAAGTTACTGTATTGATTATGTTAGTATATTAATCAACTTATGATTATGTTTATCAACTCTCAAAATTAAAAAAGTCCGTTTGAGCTTCCTTTTTCAAAAAACTATTCACTACATTTATTTTTTTTTATAATTTTACGCACAATTATAATCATCGCATTACTTGATAACCCTCTAATATTCCATGTAACCGTATATCGTGCATGATAAAACAGGCGTATTTTAGTAAATTTCATAGTTAATCCTATAGGAAACGGGTTGGCTGGGAAAGGCATTATATTACACGCCGTCGGCGTATTGCACTTAAAGCCGATTATCTCGTGTGTATATATGCCAAATAATCCGTCATTATTTCATACTTCATTAAACAGCATTATCACAAAAGCGAAATCATATTATTTGACAGATAAATAATTGGACCACAAGGGTGGTAAAGTATGGATCGGACCTGAGTCATCCATATTATTATCGTATTATTATAAAGTGGTCGAGTAGGTAGGCATAAGTTATATTTAAATGGTATGCAACTTCAAGTCTTAATATTTCAATTTTTTTTTTTACTTTTTTCTTTTCAATTCAAATGATTTTTTTTATATAGTAGCTATATCGTATATAAAATTGTAGTTACACGGCGGTTTAATTAGGCAATTTAGAAACATATTGAAGTTTTAAAATAATATTTACTTAACTACGTCATTTAACTATAAAATTATAATTTTTATAGTTAATAATACTTAACAAATTTTTTACTAAATAATAAATCACATTTTATTATAATAAACAAATATGTAACTACAATTCAATTTAACACTTCAAAAAAATCTGATGGTTCTAAATTTGAAGACATACAAAGGTCAGACATTTTTTCTTCTACAGAGATACAGTTGACACTCGTGAATTATTTACGAGTTGGTAGAACAGTTTGATGATAAAAAGGTAAAAAAAATTAAATCCAAAGTAAAATCAACCCCTCTGGAAAGAGCTCCGTCCGGAAAGCTAGTATACCCACCACAAAAGTGGCCACGTTATTTATACACCGGTTGGCAAATGAATATTCATGCTATACATACTATTCAACCGACTAACGTTTGTGAATACTATCATCATTATAATATTATACGATGTATATAAATATTTTTATTTGTAAAATAAAACCATAGAAACTCTGCCAGAAAAGGTAAAACAATGTTTAACATTTGTTGCTTATCGTTAATCCTTAGAGGGATGTTTCGACATATCTAATCAGACTTAATTCCTTTTTAAAAATCCTACCAGTTTCCTTGCAAAAGGTGCAGTGCCCCAACTGGCAAATAGGAATTATTTAGATTTCATATATTACGTTACGCTTGTGTTATAGTAATCCTGAAACTGATTTATGTCACACGTAACATTTTGTTGTTCACTTTTTTTATAAATATTTTATATGTATATAATATTATGTTAAATAAGTAATTATTGTGCTGTTAAGGGAAAAATATTGATAATTATCTAACTTAGAATATTATTCTGAATTTTCTATTAAACCGTAATTATTATGATTACTTCGTTTAACTTTAAATAGTAAAAATATATTATTATTGCAATGAAGTTTAATTAAGAGTATTTACAGATGAATCTAATTACCTGGTATGTTGATGTGTGCAATTAAAAAGAATTAATATAGTCTAAAGTATATTGTTAATTTTACGAGATTTATAGTTAGAACTTGCATTTATTTAAAACTTATAATACAAATTTAAATATTTAATACATTTTTTTTTTTAATTATAGTTTTTACAATATCAGCAATACTTAATATAGGTATTTTATATACCTTAATGTATACAATTTTTTTTAACTCTAGTGTTTTAAATCAAATTGATTTTTTATTTCTATAACTATTGATTTTATTTGAATAAATCCTTTACGAATGATTTAATGGGTTTAGCTGTCGATTCAGAAGAGAAAAACAACTCTAAAAAATCATGTTATTAGATAGAAAATGTATTGTTATAAATATTACTTAAATATTATTCATATTTTGTGGTGAACTATAATGCGTGTATCGAAAATTAGATTTCTAGGCATGTATTGAATTATTCTAATTTATTCTAATTTATTTTCAATTTTAACTTGAATTAAACTAAATTTAGTATATACTATTTACTAAGTTATAAAATATATAGGTATCAGCTTAAAACTGTGGTCTATACTTTAATATCGGTTTGCTTAGATTAATTATTAAAATAGAAAAATATACTTTGATATTATCAATTTAGACAAATCACTATATAGTATATTATTCTTGAAAAGAACTATCTAATGAACTAATTGCATTGTGATATATATCTCTATAAAATATAAATAGAAGATTTTTGAAAAGTATCTTTTATCCTAAATTTGTGTTAATTAATAAATGTTCACATAACCATTTTAGGTGAAAAATAAAGTATATTTATATATTTTACACTTCCATCTAATATCCCTCTTCTGTACTATAATATTTGCGATCACTTTTCCTAAAAGCTATATGAGTTTTAAATATAATCCTACTATAAACATTGATATTCACGGTAATATTATCAATAAATCTAATTTTAAATTTAAAAAAGAAAATATCATAAAACATCTTAATTCTTATTATATTGTATAGAATTGTATGTACCTGAAAAAAACAGACAAACATTTTAGAACTCAGGAAAATAGGAAATCTAACAAAACAACTTTTAAAAACATAAAAATAATTTCTTCTTTAGATTTAAATCATATTACTATATTACTGTCTTATTGAACTTAGTAATTATTACTTGATTGTCTATTACTTATAATTACGTACAAACAAACCTTAATACAAAATTTAAAATAAAAAATAAGATTTTACCTCAACTAACACTAGACAAAAGTGACAAAATAGATTTAAATGTATATAATAAATATATGTATATATCAATAATAATAATAATAAAATGAGTAAATGGAAATTACTTAATGAATAAATGAATATACGTTGAATATTTAATAATATGAATTATAAATGAGAAAAGAATGAATTGAACACTTGTTTTTAATTAGTTAAATTAGTTTAAGAAACATTAATAAATTACTTTAAACATCGCACAATATTTTCTCACCTAACAATAGATCGATTATTATATATAAAATTTATTATTCAATTATTTTACATATTATATAATAGACTAAATTTAAAGTACAGTAATATGCATATATATATATATATATATATATATATATAATATATAGGTAACATCCAATAATAGGTATATAATAATAAAGTCATATATATATATATCAATAATTATAATCTCTTAAAAGTCGTAGTTTTAAAATTATTATATTATCATACTTTTTAGTTAAATAATTTATATTAAAATCAAACAAAAATAATAAAAAATAAATATTAATTTATTTTATAATTTATTTAGCATTTGCTTAACAAAATAACTATTCTTATTAATAATTCGCAATAACTACAATATTAAGAGTTTTCCTAATAAAAACGAAAAAAAATTGTAATTTTTCGATTTTTAATATAGGTATGCACATTTTTTTAACTTTATACCCATAATATAACCATATATATATATATATATATATATATATAGTGTATAATAATATATAGTATATTTAATATAACATTATATATTATCATTAAAAAGCTGTTTAATATAAATATTAAACACTGCTAGTTTTATAAAACATTTTTAACCATATCATAACATCACTGGAATTAACGATTCTTATCAAATTAAGTTACTGTGATTTTCATATATTAATTCCATATTATATCAAAATATATAAATGTTCTAACTATAATTAGATTCTTTTTTTAATTATTCAAATGTTCATGTTTGAATTTTGAATATTTTTTTTTTTTAGGTATATCTTAGTTTAAAATTGAAAATTTGATTTAATATATGTTAAGAAATTAAGAAAGATTGGAGGGTTCAAACCTGTATACGAATATATTCTGTCGTAACTTCATTAATTGATCGTTACCATCACATCACGGTATGTTATACATAGTATACCCTTATAATTATTGTCGATTAGGTACCATACATACGATTTATGTCATACATGTTAACTTTATTCCTAATGGATTGAAGAGAAAATTATAGGTAAAAAGTTATAATTACCTACTTAATACCAAAATTTTTTTTAAGAAAAAACTAGGTATGACGTGTAAAATTATTGATCAACACAAGTCTTTTATGATAAAATAAAAAAATTAAAATAAAGTAAAGAATTATATTACAATAATAGACTACACCTACCTATATTTATTTTTGTAATATATATACATATATATAATGTTAGTAAGATGTCAACAAGTACTAATGAGTATTCAATGATACATCAAAACATTATATTTACATAAAGAGATTATATTGGTATGAAGGCGTATTTATACATATATTTTACATTAAAATCGTATATATTATATTTAACCACGTAGGTATGATTATTTTATTCCAATAACTGTTCATTATTAATTTAATATATACTATTTCTTAACTCTTTGCAATTTGAATTTTGAAGAGGGTATACCTAAACACTAGTTCTTGCAATAATAATAATATAGGGACTATATTAAAAAATGCGATATCGTTTTCGTTTTATATTATTACATAGAACATACCTACCAATAAATACAGTTAACACGTGCTGGCACGGGAGTATGGGAAATTAACACACAATAATAATAGTTCAAAAGTATGCAAGTGGGTAAAAGCTATAAGTTTGGTATATAGGCGGAGGATATTTTAATATACACGTGTGCAGGGGTTGTAAATAATATAATCATTATAAAATCTGACGAGAACATCGCGGACACTGACCTGGTGGCGATGCCGACAGTGCCAACTCGCAGAGCAATCCGACCGTGACAAACGCTTTGCACCACATCGGCGGCGCGCGGCGTCCACGTGGCTTACTACTATTCATCGTCGCATCACAGTCCGCGGCCAGGAAAAAAAAAAAAAAAAAAAAAGAAATTGATAACGGCGACGTTTATTTGCAGGCGGTAACACAACGTGCGCGTGGCGTGAACTCGCGCGATGTAGTGACGATCGTCGTCTGCGACGTCTGCGGCGGGCGGTCGGCCACGGGACGGCTGCGTATCGTCTACGGTGTACCCCCGGCAGCACGCGACTAACAGGCCCGCCGCGCGGCCGTGACGGTCCGGAGGCGATGCCCCCCCTCTCCACCCCCCCACGCTGCCAGGGTAGAAACCGCCGCGGGCCGTGCGTGTCGCCCCACCGGCGGCTAAACCAATTACAGGCGACAAACGCGGTGCGCAAACGTCGCGTGGGCGTGGCTTATGTCTTGCGGCCGCGACGGATGCCGGTGGACAACGAGCCGCGTGTGCGTGAGCGTGTGTGACGTGTGTGTGCGTGTGTCTATATATGCGTCCGTGGGTGTGTGTGTGTGTGTGTGTGTGTGTGTGTACGATTTCGTGGACGCGCGGCGAAAAGACAAATTGACACTGTGCGCGGCGGACGGAAAAAGAATATGCAAAAATCGAGATAAACGAACATAAAAAAAAAAATTTAAAACGCCACTGGTTTCAAGACTCGTGCCGTATACCTGGTATCTATATAATATAGCATTCGCTGACATTTCGTAACCGGATCTCGTTTTTTGAACGCTTATTAATGAGCTTATTTATTATTATTATTATAATAATAGGTATTTTTTTTTTTTATTCATTCTTATTACTTTCCACGACGCCTGACGAAAAAAAATATGCTGTCAACCTCCGTGAGCTTGTTTGGTGTACAAAAAAAAAAAAAACAAAGAATAAGACACTTAATCAGAGTCTAATCAAGATGCATTCATTTTTAATGGCGTTAAAATTAAAATCACGTAACAAATAATATTACGTGTATTAATATGGTATACCTACCTATATAATTTGTTTTCCTATAGACATATATTATATATATATATATTATGTCGTCAATTGATACCTATATATCACATCAGTTAAAATTAAGTATATAGTTGACTATATATACATTAACTATAGTTTAGTATACCAAATTAAACAAATTGTATTTACATATATACCCATATGAAACTAAAAATCTATGTACACATTTTTGTAATCATTTAAACATATATTTTTAAGGCAAAAATAAAATGATAATCATATAGTAGCATAAAAATAGTATAATTTAAGTAATAGAACAAAACTAAAAAAAATTATCCATTATAAATAGTATATATTGTAAGAATGCGGGCAATGAAGAAAGGCAAAAGCTATATATAATATCAAGATACAGAAAATAATTATTAACTTATAAAATTGCAATTTGAAATGTAGTGTGTTAAAAACATAGAAGTATCAACAATATATTATTAAGTAACTATAAAAGATAGTAAGGTGTTTAGTCTTAAAATCCCAATCTGGATAATTTATAGTTTATATGGTTATAGACTTTCTAGAGACTATACCTATATAAATATATTTATTTTAACATAATATTTTATTCAAATATAAATTGATATATCATATAGTAATAAGACTTATATTTAAATATAATATATATATTAATATTTTAATTGTATTGAGGTTACTGCAGCGTGATATAGTCAATATCTATATATTTATATATGTTTATGCGTAAGTATTTAGTATATAGCATTGCAAGTATAACACGAAACATATTATGCACTATAGATGTGTTTACGAAGGGGGCGGAAGGGGTACTGACCACCCCAGTGGACTGTGCCTACTGCCTCAAGAAAAACTTGTCTAGATAAAATAAAATCTTACTCAATCGTCTATCACTACAGATTTTGATAATTTTTAATCAATAGCCTAACCTATCTGAATACTTAAAAAAACAACTATTCTTATTAAAATTGTTAGTATTAAAAATAAAAATGTAATTTTTGAAAAAAAAAAAATTTTAAAGCCTACCTATTTTATAGAAAGTTAAAGTTTTGCTTAGTAGTTAAGATTTTGTAAGTTGTCATTCTAATAATAGTTTTTCTAATTATGAAGCAAGATCGCCTGAATGATTCATTAACCATTAGTATCGAACAAGAATTGACAAAAAGTATATAACTTTGATGATGTTATAGAGTCTATTAAGTATATAGTAACCATATGAGAGGAAAATGGATTTATAAACACTTAATTTTTATCATCAATTTCTATAATTTACTAGATTATCTACCTATGTAAAATATGTTTTTATTTTAGTTTTAAATGTATTTTTATTGTTTTGGCACACTGACGGTTATACTTTTCAGTTATTATTAAAAAAATATTATATTATTGCGAGTTTTTTAACAAAAAAAAAAATAAGTCACACTATTGAAAAAAATTGTTATGCCCCTAAACCACACACATAAAAATAATTTTGAGTTTTTAACTCCGAACTACGATGTTAAATATCTATTAGTTAAATCAACTGCATATTCAATTATATTAACTAGAATAAAACGTCGACTGAAGCGCGCAGTATTGAAAAATTATATTAATCAAAATAACACCCAAAATTAGTTAATTTAGAAAATTTTAGTTATTCAATATAATATAATACTGGTAATTTATTTAACAGAATATAGAATGTGATTTTAAAAATGCTTAATATATTTAGAAATTAATTTTGTTGTTGTTTCGACTCCAAATAATGTTAAAATTACCCATTCAGAGTGTTATTTTTACAAAGTATTTCTTTGTCATATTTTATGAAAAATAATAATATGCCTAATCACAAGATTAAAGTGTAATTTGTTTTCAAAAGCGAAATTGAAACATGCATACAAAGGGAGATACGGCCATAACTGGGGAGGAGGTCCAGGGGTCCGGACCCTCTCAACCCCGAAATTTTTTAAAGTAGATATATTTCAGTAGTGCATTTAGTTTATTGACTATAATTATATTAAGAATAAAGTTATTAAAAAATGTTAGACCTCTCCCCCCCCCAAAAAAAAATTTATTTCCAGTTACGGCTTTGAGAAGAAATATTTTAACTTCTTTCAAGATTTTAAATAATTTAGAAAAAAAAATTTTTCATTTAGTCTTTTCTTCAGCTAAAAATAAAATAAAAATAAGTATGCCCTCCAGCCCTGGCTGTATTATAGAACTTAAAATGCACGAAGGTTTTTAATTTTTTTCCACAAACATTATGTGTAGTGTACCTATAAGTATACATTATTGTTAGTTTATAACATTCCTTTGTTTAATAGATAGGTATATTTTGTCTCTACTAGTACATAGTCCCTTGTAGGTACGTAGGTTAAGGCGTTAGATTAGTATTAATCAATAATATAGGTGTATGCCAATGGGTCCCTTACAAAGTTTGGCGACATAACTTCCATCTCACTCAAGCCTTATCCGGCCATGGGTGCTTCACACATTACTTTCACCGGTTCGGCAAGCTCGACTCGCCCTCGTACTGGCATTGCGATGCCCCATCAAACGACGCCTACCACATACTGTTTGTGTGTGTGACGCGTGGCACTCGCATTTATCGCGACTGTTCACCCGACTGGGGTCTGAAATAACTCCACTCAACTTCGCCCAGATCATGTTGCAGTCCAGCGGCAACTATGGTCTTTAATAAACCAATTTGTCGATGATGTCATACGGAAGAAGGAGTCCGAGGAGAGGAGGCTCCAAGCTTCTCTACCAATACCTCAGTCCCAAACTCCCTGAAGTCGCAGCGCCGCGCTTCCCACATTTCATGTGAATGCTCTTGTATGTAGCTTCCATTCATCAGCTGGGTTTCATAGCGTTGGCCTGTTTCTAAATGTTTACAGTTAATTTGCTCTTTTAATATTGTAGCTGTATTGTATTTAGTTTTCATTATTTGTAATTAATGATTCCCATAGCTGTATGTTTATAGCTAATTTGCACTTTTAGTATTGTAGTTGTATTATATTTAGTTTTCATTATTTGCAAATTAACGGCTTCCCATTGTAAACTAGTCTGTGCTACAGCATGTTGCGCATATGTAGTTAACTCATCTTTTATGTATTACTTAGATAGTAGTTATTTTGTTGTAATTAGCCAACGTTGTTACATGTTTTTTTAACTTGTCAGCCGAAGTCAAAAATTAAGAGAGTGGGGTCTCTTCCTGAATTTAAATATATTAAATATCCGTATTATCTTGTTTATTAATGAATAAACGATGGCGGCTGAGGGGTAAAATGACTAACGTCAGTACCACCCCCTGTTACCAATTCCAAAATATATATAAAAAAAAGGTGTATGCCTTAAGGTGCGAGTTCAAATCTTTGAAGTGTGACGAATTTTCTTTATTTTTAATTTACGGAGATTATTCTTCCATATCTTGGAGTTATTTTAACTACAGCAAAGTCTTAATTTAAAACTATTTTAAAATTTCAATTTTGAACCTATCTTAGGGTTATTTTGACTACAACATAGTTTCAATTTGACACTAATTTAAAAACTCAATTTACAACATTATGAAAATTAATTTCACTATGTTAAATCAAATATGTATGATATTAATTACTTTTGGAGTTAAAACAACTAACGATTTTTATGTGTGCACCAAAGTCTGAACATGCCTATGCCTAACCTACGTAATATTTAGTTATAATTGTATACACTTTTCATTGCCAAACGCTTTTAAACTATCTTACTTAGTCACCTATGTCTAAATCTATAATTAAAAAATAAGTTAAATTTTTTAAATTTTGATATTATTTTTAACCTTTTTGAATTCTTTAAATTAATAACTATTAGGAAAAAAAATTAATTTCTTGATTTCCTAATTAATTTTAAATATTTTTTAGTTGTACGATAAGGGTTTCTCAACATTTATCAATATCTTATTAATGAGTTCAGTATAGGACGCATATATATAGGTAACTATTATATAAATTGTTAAAACGATAACATTTTGGTGTACCTGGATAAAAGAAAATATTAAAATGCATATCATGTTTATTTCAAGGTATTTTTATTCGTTTTTGAAAATATTATATTATAACTATTGTAATTTTTATTTTCTATTTTTTTTTTTTTTTCAAATTATCAGATTTTTATATAAAAAAGTGTGCGCCAATGGCAATGAAAACGTATCTATTAAACATTTAATAATGAGAATAAGGAAATTATTCTTAAATAGAAAAAATATACGCTACAGGTAGTTAAAATGGAAAATTTAAAAATGTAAACAATTTTAAACATATATTTTTTTAAGAAATGAAAACAAGTAAAGTAAAAGTTAAACGAAAAATGTCCAAAAAATGTACTTTATACAATATATAAGGGATTCACCATAAAAGTACTAGATAGTTGACAATTGTAAAAATGTTATTCAAGAAACAAACAAGGAAAATAAATCTACTACCCCGTGGCCCAATTAGCCATTTTATATTATATGTAGATAATATAAAGCTAAAATTATGGCATAAAATATAAAAAAAGAATAATAAAAAATAACAACTTATTATACAGAAACAAGTAAATACTTACTTGTTTCTGTAAAATATGAATATGCGATCTAGTGCCATAATTAATCTAATATTCTTGTATAAAAAAAAATGGTCCAAGAAATCTAGACAAAACTTATAAACATTTTACATAAATTTAGTTTATATAACTCCCCTTGACCTTTCTTATTTTAATTTAACCAATAAAATTATAAATACACTTAGGTATTAGTTATTACTTAAAAAAACAATGATGTAAAAAATTAGTAAATTATTCAAATTAAAAAAAAAAGTCGGAAAGTAGGTACTGCTTTGCTGTACAGAAGGTATTGAGTGGGTCGCTTTCATGGATGTGTTAAATGTGTATTCATTGATATAAATCATTGTATACGAAAAATGATTCTGAGCGAAGACAGTCTGTCAGCCTACATAATTAAGTGTACCTATTTTAAGATATTATTGCTATTAAAATAATTAACTTTATTACCATTAATAATACAGTAGGTTGAATTCATTTTTCAAAATGCTTGTATTAAATTTTCAAAAATTTTGACTCAACGAAATTTTTTTTTATTCATATTTAAAGAAAAAAATTTCATAGCCCACATTAGTTCAAAAAATATCCAAATATTTTTAAATTTTTTTAATGTATATAAAATGGCAATCTAAACATTTTGTGAAAATTTTAAACATCTATGGTTATTCCTTTTTGAATTACAGCAAAATAAGAAAATCGTTCACGGAGAAAACGGGTGAATATCCAATGTCTAATTATAAACACTCATAAAAAATTACTTAGACTTTTCGGTAATTTTTTTATTTTTTTTTTTTTTTAAGGTAGAAAAAACTTTCGTAATTTTTACGTATTTTCTGGAAATTTCAACTGTAGACGTTTATAAAAAACTACTAGAGACTTACTCTCAACTTTTTTTAATTTTCACTTACAACAAATCATAAAGAACCTTGTATTAAACTTTCAAGTTTTTTGACCGAATGAAAAAAAAAAATTTATCGGTAATAATAAGAAAAAGTCAAAATATTTTGAAAATGTTATGCTCTATAGAAAATGCTTATATAAATATTCAGTGAAAATTTCATTTATTTACTGTGATTACTTTTGATGTTACACCAAAAAACAAAATTGATTTTGTCAAAAATTGGCTTCCCATAAAACTTCCCGTTTTTCCCTTAATTTTTTTGTTGTTTTTCCGACGCGTTTGAAAACTATGGGGAATTTTATTACTTTTGACCCTCCAAAGTACCAACTAAATTCACTTTCCTATTGGAAAAGATGCTGCTGAAGAAAATTAGAGCACTTTTACTGCCCTTAAACGTGATGACAGATCATTGTAAATCAATTCATTCCTCGCTCCGCTCAGAATCTAAAATAAAAAAAAACACACAATGTTGTAAAATCAATACATTCATCGCTCCGCTCAGTATCTAAAAGTTAAATTTAAACTGCATAATTTATAATAACAAAACAACAAGAATATATTTATTTTAAAATTCCATTAAAAAGTTCATAACTATAATTCTAACTTCTAAACATAGTAAATTAAATTTTAAAATTAACATTTTAATGAAATTGTTTCAGTTGTCTTTCTGTAGAACAACCTAACTGATTTTTAACAATATATACATAGGGCTAACATTTAATTAAAACTTATCTGATCGAAATAATCACCAATACACTGCTATGATTGCAATAATTATAATAAATCATTCTTCGAGTTAAAAATAGTAATAATTTTTTATAGTGCCCACTGTACATTGCGAGTTACACAACGTCGCGATGTTGAATTTAAATCACAAAAGAACACCACCAATTATTAACATCAGTACGATGTTCTATAACAATTTCATAAAAAAAGTTTTATATGTCAATAAGTAACATAACCTAGATGTTAATTGAGTAGCATAGAAGCAACATCACAATGTAACTAAATTACAATGTTTAATTTTTACTATAAAAATACAAAACTGCTTAAATAATATATAGATGTTGTATGATGCAGTATACAGAATGCATTATGCAGATATAATATGACGATTGACGACGACGTTTAATGGTACTGAATACAGAATTATAATTTTTATATTTTACGTCTGCGATTTATATCTTTTACTGATGCAAATAGTTATTCGAATATAATTATGTCATAATTTATTAATATCCACGCTCTAATATTGGAAAGTCATATTCCATAAATATCATGTTTCATATAATGTACATAATTTAGTACATTTTCTTATGTTTGTGAAGATCCGTGGTTCCCTAGATAATTTTAGTTGCTTTAAGTATGAAAATTATCTTCAGGAAAAAATTGATATATTAATTCTATATTTAACAGCTGTTAGGTAGGTAAGTCGGTTACTGCGTAGGATAGGATTAGGTATAATTTAATTGAATATTTGATGAATGTTAGATCAAATCTTATCTATGATACAATCTTTTTTTCATTTTTTTTCTAACAAATGATTTTTAAGTGAAATAATAACTTGTATGCAACATCTAGAAAATGTTGTTTTGCGATTCTTACGTGGTTGGTCAGTTACTTCAACGGTTTTTTGATACATCACATAGATGTTACTTTATAATATGGTGAAATGTCGCCAGAAAATATGAATACAATATTACATGCATATCAGCAGAGACGGCCGATTAGCAGTTGTAAGAATATTGTTGCAACTTCAATGCGATTCGCATTGCGATGTTACACGTTCCAATAAAACATCGCTACAACATTGAAGCGATAATTAATTGCACAGTTGGTGTTAAATAAAAGCTAAAATTCTTGTTTATAGAATTAAAGTTGATTAGATCTTTTTGTTGTAAAAGACTTCATTGAAAAGTGTCATTAAAATATTTTCACTCTTTTGTTACCTTACAATATATTATACTTCACTTTTGAAAGTTTTAAATATATATACAAATAATAATAATATACAAGTATTATTTAATTTCAGAAGTACATTTTTCGAGAGAGGAGACTTAAATACTTTTAATTATAACACATATATACTTATCTAAAGTAGAAACCTATATTAGATACCTACCTGGATACATATTATACATATTAATTTTTACTTTTTGGTTGCATTTAATAATTATTATAATAATGGTTTACCAAACCACGATTTATCGACGGAACTATTATATTAACAATGATTCATTTTTACGCTTAATAAAACAGTTAAAAAGAATTTAATATTCCATACTGTACTTCTAGATTAATTAATATACAGATACTATTGTATTAAATGCACACTAGTTGATGTCCACTAATCATAACCATAAAGTCTTCACCAACTGATAAAAACTATTAAGAATTAAAATATTATTTTGAAATAAAAGTCTAACTTCTTTCGATACTATTTTTGTATCTAATTTATATGTAGGTAAAAATTGTTAATTGTATACAAATTTAACTATATAAATACTTACTAATGGAAAAATACAATTGCATTTTATTTAAAAGCTGTGTAAACTTAGGTAAAATATTTTTATTAATATTTAATATGTACTATAGTTAATATATTCAAAAGAATATAATAGTATAATACCCAGAAATATTCAAATATTGGAATTTATTTTGTGACAATTAAGAATAATTGAAGATTTCAGTGATAAAAAGAAATTGTTAGCTCTCAGAATATATTAAGATAAATCGGTTGTTGAATTACTGCGAATGATCCAACAGCAATCGCCAATCATTGATCCCAGACGACCAGACGCGCAAAAGTTGATCCGACACAACGACGTAAACGTGACATCATTAGGAAAAAACGCCACCGGAATGGAACGTACCGATTTATCCTTATTCGTGTCTTATGGCGAAAAAGGAATAATATCGTGCTTTACATTCATCAAAAACTGAATAAAATATTTTAAAAACTTTATTAAAAGTCATACTAATAGTATCCATTTACACAATAGATAAATTATATGTGTATAACACAAATCAATATTTAAAATGTTTTACTTTATAAATTAATTATAAATAAATAAGATAAGTAGGATCAACATTATAAAACTATAATATAGATAGCGTTATAAAATTATTTTAAATTTGTATAATTAACATAAGTTGGAATGAACTATTCAATTTTATTTTTATTTAGTAACCTGATTCATATATATGGCATTTACCCATCATATATTATTAAAATTCTCTTTTAAAAGTTTTTAATTATTTATTTAAGGTTAAATTAATAAATACAAAATTAATATTTATAACTTATAAATAGATTATGTTTAATACAAAATAATACAATAAAAAGAAACCACATAGAACATTACTACATTAAACCATTAAGGTATAATACTATAAATTGATTTAAAACCAATAATAAAATGTCTTTTTACCTAAATTTTTCTAATAATCAAAAATTAATGAGTTCGTATATAGAAAATACGTATATAAATCTAAATATACGAGATAAATGTGATTTATGTAGGTAAGTATATTAAATGTATGAAATAATTGTAAAATATGTACTTTATTTAAATTTAATAAAAAAAAAATACGGTAAAATCGTTAAAAATCATCTAAGATTGTATAAAATCAGAAGAATTATCAAAATCGAATTTTTTTAATGATATTCAAAATTTATATTGAAATTTTAAAAAAAAGTGTTAATCGATAATTTATACCAAATTAATAATTGTTTGATAATTTTTAATGATTTAAAATGTTTAAAAAAATAATTAATACGATAGGCTTATAATATTGTTCATCTGTATAGGTTATAAGTTATGATTAATAACTAATATTTTGTTTTCTTAGGCCCGTTTCATAGCTGCGCGTTACGACAAATATGGAATACGCAAACGACGGACAGGTTTCTCGTACTTAAAAATTAATACTTTATTAAATTTCATTAATTAAACAATACTAAAATTAATTAAATTTAATATTTAATTAAATTAAATTAATTAAAAATCGTAAAAATCGTAAAAATGTAAAATTGATATTTTAAATTGAAAAAAAAGAAAAAAATATTTAAAAATCATAAAACAATTACATCGATATTGTGCAACTTCATAAAAATCATAAATTTATAAAACCAATATATTATTTTAAATTTAAATCAGAAAAACAAATATATCGATAAGTAAAATTGCAATTAAACCAAAAATGATCATTTAATTTTAAGCTTTATAGTTCATTATAAATACAGTGATTCTTCTACGAATCCAAAAAAGTTATAAAAAAAACCCCATTGGCAACTGGCGACGAAAATCACAGAGATGAACACAGTTGCAGGATTATAAGTTATTAACTAAGACTTTAATCCATACGGAACAAATTTGAACTGTTTCAAATACATTTCTACTTAACTACTTATCACTTGCGTTGTTCATTATACTAAATGTACGTTATACCTATATCCAGAAAACGTATACTATAGTAATCGATTTTTCACACATATATTATCATGGCATCTATAATGATATACTACCCAGTACCCACATTATTCAAAATATTATATTTCCGTGCTATTTCTATATAATACCAAAATTCTCTCAAATATCAATATTTCCAAACTAAACCACAGTAATAATTAATGTAAAACACAATATTAAAGACTGAAAGAATCAGTAAAACATTTTACTTAATGAGCTATATTATTTTAATTTAAAAAATTGAAACTAGGACTAAAATCCTAACAAAAATATTTATTTTCAGAACATAATAATTTGTTATAAAAATCCAGTAGAAACACTTTGATAATTAATAAAGAACAGGTAATTATAATTTAAAGTTAAGTAGTAATTGTTAATTAAGTTTGTAATAAGACATTTTTTACAAAAAATGAAATTTTAAAATTCAAATAAACAAAAATATAAATCAAGGATATACAATAATAAAAATGGTTAATATCAACCAGCAATTAACACTCAATATTAGAGATCAAATATAAAGCAAGTCACTTTCTAATATATCAATAATAATTAGGCTATAGAATAATATAAACAAGCTGCAATAAAATAGACTTGGACACCTTAATAATACTTATACGGAAGACCGAAGTCACATTTAAGGTAGCACTATACTATAGTTATTTGTATTTTTAAATTCCAAAAGTTTAAATAATTATCCCCAAAAAATAATGTTAATTTTATTTATATATATATATATATATATATATATATATATATATATATATATATATATATATATATAT
>JACXSJ010001872.1:0-29651 GCA_014851325.1 Pentalonia nigronervosa | reverse complement strand
TTCATCAATTTTAGCCATATAACCGTGTTATCGTATGAAAGAATATTTTATTTTGATGCATATTATAAAATGTCTCTAATCGCTTAACGTGTAAGTTAATCATTATATATAGAGTATCAGAAAATGCTGAATTACATAGATGCATTCAAAAGATGTTTCCCGTGTATAATTTATCAATACCTACGTATTTTTCAGAAATGTGTAATCAATGTATTGAAAAAATTAATCAAGTGGAAAAAAATATTAATAAGTAAATTACAAAAAGTATTTTACATACAGAGAGAAGTATAAACAAATTATTGGTTTTATTTTTTATATAGATATATGTAGGTACGCTTAATGTTGATCGTGTTCATTAGAATACTTAAATAATAATATTTAAAAACCATAAAAGCATAAACTTAACATTGATTGTATTGTATACTTGAAAATAAATACTGTTTATAAACAATGATAGGTAGTAAATAGTTTAAAATAAATCAACAAAATCAATGTTTATTGTAGATACATAAAAATTAATTTTATAAGTTAAATTAAGATAAATAACAAATAAATTATTGATTAGATTCAATTATAATACATTTAAATAAAATCATCGTTATCGTGTACTTTTTTTGACACAAAAAAGGACAAATACGCACTCAATCAGACTCCCTCTGAGCAATAAAACGTTATTCATTTGTCGAGGTGCTTGGATGTTGTGTAAAATCGAAAACCAGCAATAGTAGTACTTAAAGTCGATTAGTTACTGCTGCAGACATTAAGCACCATAGTGAAAAATGTACTGTCGGTCGTTCATTAGCCAACAGACACATATAAGGGGATATGTGAGCGGCACCCACCTTAATTCCCCGTGGACAGGCAATTTATCAAGGCACCGAGATTGGCAAATCAATCTTGCCAGGTAACTTCTGGCAGACTTTTGGACAAATATCAGTTGGCAAAAAATAAAAATAAAAATAAAAATGGAAACGATATTGATTCCATCGACGAGAGTGGGAGAACTGCCGTCGAAAACTCAGGACCGCGAAGATTTGTGTACACACGCGATCAGAATGACAAATGTGATACTATACTACCACAAAGGCTTATAACTGTGAGGTAAAATAATGCGTATTCACCATATCCATGCACGGATGACTTCCCTCTGTTTTTCTGGTACACGCACGAAGCCCGTGATTCCATGTGATAATATAAATGCGTGTACACAGTCACACAGTCACACAGACCCACACACACACACACACGTGCGCGAGGATTGTTTTCTGGTGACGGTAGCAGTGGCACTGGAAGTTAAAACGGCCTCGGCGGAAGAAAGTTTGGCCGCCCCCGGGGGTTGATTGTGCCGGTGCTCCGTTGAATACGAAAACGACCAGCGACGCGTGGGCTGCTGCAGAAGGGCACCTCTAAAAAGGACAGGGTAGTAGGGCAAGACGTTCCAGTCGACCAATCAAGTCATGTCTTTACTTCACCTCCCATTCACCCTCTACTACATAACAGACGGACGGAATCCGTGGACTGCCTACTAAATCAATTGTATACATACACTGTGTGTGTGTATGTGTGTGTCGTCATCGCATGCCGAGGATCGCATAGTCTATAGTTGAAGGAGTAGGTGTGGATGTGGGGCCCCTCCTAATCAACGGTAATCCTGTTAACTATACACCGGACCCAGGATTCGCCTAGTAATTATTGGACTAGAACGTGTTTTACGTACAACTACGAAACCCTTAATTATTGCTATGTACGCGATGTGTATTCAAAAAATATATGAAACAGTGAACATGTCACAGCTGTAAAAGTGAGTTCGGTAATAGAAAAATAGGCTACATGTCAAAATTAAAATCAAAGTTTCATAATATTATATTTCCCTAACATGCAAGTATATGCGACATATATACATATAATATTTAGTATACACATAACAATTTTGGTCATTATTAAAATTATCTATCGATTAACTACTGTAGAGATGGCCGTGAAATATTATTCAATAAATAATTAATGTGTATAGTATATATATGTTATTAAACGCTATTTTAGATATCATAGATCAGTGAGGACCACATAATATTTTGTAAAATCATAGTGATATATTATTGACTAAACCAGGGGTCGGTAACCTTTTAAAAGCTAAAAAATAAAAATTAATTTTTCACAAGCCACAATCTAAATAGGTAGCCATACCTATACATAATTTTATTTTAAACAAAAATGTATAGCGTCATATTAAATTTAGTTTATAACCGTTAGGTAGGTATATTAATTTGACAAAGTATCTACGACCAAACAATGTTTTAATCTGCTGTTTCTAGTTCATACTATGTTAATGGTTTTTTTTTCTATATAAATACAAATTATAAATTTTACTCGCTGGCCATATTAAACTAATACGTGGGCCAAATGTGGCCCGAGGGCCGCGAGAAGCTGACCCCTAAACAAAACAATAAAAATACTATACATAAATATTTGCAAGCACTTTTTCTTCTTCGAAAAATAGTTGTCCAATCAAAATAAATTAATTCCTGAGTAAATAACGGCTACCTATTTATGCCTACTCCATTTAGAGTATAAATGTATAAATATTATTTAACCTTGACTACTGCAATTGTAAATTATTTCCGTAGCATATAACATATAATATTTATGAAGTGTTACATAAATAATAATTTTAATTAATTAAATGTTTAATAAATGAAATATACCTATTATATTGTTAAACTAATTAAAATATATGAAAACGGTACTGAATAGAAATAATTGAAATTGAATTCTACTCTAATTTCTTAGACTTCTGTTTATTCAACCCTTTTGCAACCATATTAGATCTAATATTTATAATTTAATTTCTACAAGAAAACAATATATCCTTCAGATTCTGCCTAATTTTTATATAAATATCCATATTTTATAGATACATGACGTATTATTTGATTTTAATATAATATTTTGAACCTAATATGAAAATAGGTACAATATGTATATTATTAAGAGTTTAAATTTAAACAACCCATCTAGTTAAAATTTGCACAAAAGAAATAGATAAATTTAATTTACCCATAAAAACTACTGTACATTTATTTGATCCATTTATATTATATAAGTGAATAATATTGAACTAGTCTGACATATGTATAAATTTAAAAAAATATTGTTATAGAGTATTGATACCAATATAATCATATAAATGAACACACAATGGATGATTGATTCACCAGAATAATATAAATTTATTTCATCTATAATAGGCAATAAACAGAGTTGTAATTCTATACAAAACATATTCTGGTAAATTTATACAAGTAGAATCACTGAAAAAAAATAGACAAAAGAAGTGTAGTATAGTTTGAATCTGAATGAAAGAGTGTTGCAGTATAATTAACCAATATTGACACCTAGTTAATAGGTATTGCGGTTTTAATGATTTAACATGTGTTAAAAATACAATTAAGTATTAGTAAGTATACTAATTATTAGTACGTAGTTATATATTTTGTATATATGTATAAGATATCTTAACCAAATATTAATTAATATCTATTCTAGAACATATAACTAGTATCTGCTCTATTTTTAGATAATATAGTATATATATATATATATAGTATAAATATTTATATAGTATGGCATAATTTTTCTTTGTAATTAATTAAAATAAAGTAACACGAACATTATTTTTAATATACAACTTGATTTTATGTTTTAATACTTTACAAAAGCGTCAGAACTTATTTCGGAAACTTGTAAATATACGTGTTTTACATGAAATATGGGACGTGACGTTAAATTTCATTATACACATTACCTATATGTTCGTCTTAACACCATCTTCCGACTAAAATCATTAAAAAAAAAGTTTCTACTAAGGGTCTTGGAGAAATCAACTTAAGACTACATAATAATATAAATACACAATTATTCATAAAAATATTTGTATTCTAAATGAATGGTATGGGTGAAAACAGTTAAAATATAGGTAGGTACAATTAGGTATAATATTTTTATGTTTAAAAAACAAGTTGCAATATTTAAAGCGATTATAATACAATATAACTTCTAAATATTAAATAATTTGGGACAAAATATTATAAAAATATATAAATTTATAATTTGTTAAAGTTTTTAAAATAATATTAAATAACCTATAAACTCTTTTTTAATATATAAATAATTAATTAAAAACATCATTATAAGAGTAAATTACGATTATTAGTTAGTAATTAGATTCATTTTATCAATCTCGTGCTAATTTTTGATTTTATAGAATTAATTAAAAATAACATTATTCACATTTATATATGCTATGTACTCTTCTGCAATATAGATAGATCTACTTGTATAAAAAATATTTTCAAAAAATCTCATTTTTGATCGGAAATTTGAAAACGTACAAATGTCGTTGAATATATTGTATTTTATGACAACTTGTCAATGCACATACACACTATTCAAACATTATAACATTGACATGACATGTATGGAAAATCTAATAACATGTCCTCAGGAAAACTACTTTCTTAACCTACTAAATACTGATATACATCATATCATAAATGTATTACATTTATATATAAAAGTATACAGGTTTTTAAAAGTTAAATATATTCAAAAATGATTATAATAGAATATTAATTATTCTTAATAAAAAAAAAGATATATTTAAAAATATTAAGCACATAACTAAATTACAAGATTAATTAATATCATAATAATAAAAATATATTCTCAAAACTTCAGAACAAAATTCGTTTCATCTCTATATATATAAAAATGAAATTGGAATCTTTGTTACGAGTTGACATCGAAACTACTTATTCAATCGTCGTGCGGTTTTTTTTAAATTAAAAAGGACATCACAGAGCAAGTTTTAGATGAGCGGCTTCAATTTTTAAGAGCAAATCAAACTAAATTACGAGTCGAAAATTACAATATTCTTCACGATGCAGTTCAAGCTGACGCTAATCCTTCATAAATGAGAAAAAGAGTTATTTTACCAACTTCATTCACAGGTGGCTCTCAATATATACAGCAACGTAAACAAGATGCTATGGTATATGTAAAAAATTTTGGATCCCCTGACCTGTTTATCATAATGACTTGCAATCCACAATTGCCAGAAATTAAATCATCTTTATTTATAAATCAGCAGTTAACAAATCGATATGATATTATTTCACGCGATTAGGAAATGAAGATATTTTAAATAATGAAGGTGAAGTACTAATAAAACCAACATTTGCAACTAACGTTACTGGACAAGAAGAATTAATACCTAATGTTTATTCGCAAGTCGCTCAAATTTCAGAGAAAATGGATGATTGGTTACGCGAAAGAACAATTTTAGCACCTAAAAACTATTTTGTTACAAGTGTAAATAACAGTATTCTTTCAATGTTTCAGGTCCATTAACAAACTTATCTATCAATTGATAGTCTGACTGATCGAGATGATGCTATTGATATTCCAATTGAATTTTTGAATTCTTTAAACCCATCAGGACTTTCTCCGCATAAACTTGACTCGAAAATTGGAGCTTCAATAATATTTATAAGGAATTTAAATGCACCGAAATTATGCAATGGTACTAGATTACGGATAATAACTATACAGAAAAATATGATTGAAGTTAAAATTCTTTCCGGCTCAGCCCACGGTCAAGTTGTTTTTATTCCCAGGATACCGATGATAACTAATGAATACCCGTTTATATTTAAACGAGTCCAATTCACTATAAAGCTTTGTTTTGCTATGTCCATCAATAAGGCACAGGGACAAACACTGAAGGTCACAGGCCTTGACATCACGAATCCCTGTTTTACTCACGGAAAATATTATGTTGCTTGCTCCCGTGTTAGCTCGGCAAAAAACCTATATGTGTATGTACCTCACTAAAGAACAAAAAATATTATTTACAAAGAAGTATTGTAATCGTAATAGAAATATGTACAAAGATATCATATAAATTAAAGAGATATAATAAGAGATTAAAAAAAATAGTAGTTTATTTTTAAAAAAAATTGTAAAATACCTCCCAGGCAAAACCGAATAATTCAGTTAGTAAAACATAAAATCTAAAAAGGTCGAAAAGTGAGTACCACTCTGCTGTACAGTAGGTGTCGAGTGGGGTCACTGTAATGGATGTGTTAAATTTGAATTCAATAATATAAAATTATTGTATACGAAAATCGATTCGAAAACTGCCTATCAGCCTGCATAACTATAAGTGTATTTTATGTTATTGCAATTAAAATAATTAATTTTACTATTAATTGGCTAAATTAATTTTTGTGAGAAAACATTGCATTTAAAAATGTCATCGAGTGTAGAAAATATAATAATTTACTTTTAAAATTTCGAAAACTTACGAAAAATATTTTTAATTTACATATAATGAAATATCTAACATTGTTATTCTTTATTTAAATATCTAATTTCATACAAATTTAACTTAAATTGTTTATAAAAATAAATCATATAAACATATTTTTATAATTTTTTAGTTAAGTACACTATTAATTACTTACAAAAAACTTGCTTTAAATTTTCGGTCCTTAACTATAAAAATTGAACATTTTATAAATTTTTAACTACAAAATAATTTGCAAATGTTCGATATATTGATGAATTTTGGTCAAAATTTGAACTTTAGATGCTTACATTAAAAAATTATACTTATGTATTTTTGATATTTTTGAAATGCTATTATAACAATTTATAAAGAATCATAAATTAAACTTTCAAAGTTTTTGACCAAAAAAATCTTATGTGTACAATTAGCTCAAAAAGTGTAAACATATTTATAAAATTTAATGGTGTATAGAAAATGATAATCTCAGCATTTGGTGAAAATTTCAAGTGTCTACGCCATCTACGGTAATTTGTTTTTAAATCACAACAAAATTAAAAAATCGTTCCCTAAGAAATCAATAGTTTACAAGTTGTTATTCAATGTCTAATTTTCAATGCTCTTAAAAATTAGTTTGACTTTTCGGTAAACATTTTTTTTTTTTAAAAAGGTAGAAAAACTTATGTAGAATCTTTTATTGAATTTTAAAATCTTAGATTTAAACAAAAAAATTTTATGATTTTCTAAGTTAAAAAAAAAAAAATTTAATTTTCGTGATTTTTACGTATTTTGTTGAAATGTTAACTTTTAACGCTTTATAAATTACTTAACTATCATAAATTTACGCTCGACTTATTTTTATTTTCACTTACAACAAATTATAAAGAATCTTAAATTAAACTTTTAAGTCTTTTGAATAATTAAATACATTTTTATCGACAATAATAAAAAAAAAAATTTAAAAACCTAAAATTTCTTGTGCCTATAAATAGCTCAAAATATATTGCAAATTTTATTGTGTATAGAAAATGCTTTTATAAATATTTTGTGATAACTTTATGTATGTAAAGTCATTTTTTTTTATTTAAGCCAAAAAACAAAATCGATTTTGTCAAAAACCAGTTTTACGTAAAAATTCACGTTTTTCCATAAGTTTTTTTTTGTTTTTCCCAACTATTAGAAATTTTTAAAAAGTTCCTTTCAAATATACCAACTAAATTTACTTTCCCACCAGAAAAGATACTGATGAAGAAAATCGAATCATGATTTCATTTTCTTATCTTATATAGACAAAAAAAACACACATTATTGTAAAATCAATACCTACATTTTTCATTCCGCTCAAAATCTAAAATGAAATTTTTTTTTAAGAATTTTTTGATTTTTATCTCATTTTAGAAGTATTATTTAGAGTATATATTATCTATACAAGTTTAATTAAGTTATGCATAAAAATTAATATTATTCAAAATATATAGATCCACGCAATTGGCTGCCACATTGTTACATTACATACAAAAACAAAAAATGATAATTTTAATAATTACCTAGTGTAAAGAAGTCAAAATCAAAAAGAAATTGACTTTTTTTCGATCCAAATTGACGGTCAAAATATGTCAAATTATTTTGTAATTTGCGATTAACAGTAGTGGTTAAATAGAACGCTTTAATCATATGAATAAACATTTTGTTTTGTACATAAATTCATTTTATTTTTTGTACTTTTAAAGTATTTTAATTAAAACAAAAATTTATGAAATTATGACTATTAACTAGATATCTATGCTACACAAAAGGCAAATAAAGATTCAAATACTTTTATCAAACATGAACACAAAACATTTAAATACTTTAATATTATTATAATAAACATCGAATTAGATAAATATCAAAACATTTAGTTTAATCTATCCTCTAGGTTCCTATTCAATTTATGTCAAAGTTCATAATAAAATCGAAACAGAATTCTATCAATTCTTACTCTAAAAATTCGATTATATTTTTAAAGGCAATAAAATATTTTTGTGAGGTATAAATGAGAGAACTACACAATTATAAAAACAGACATTGTAGAAGTATACGATTAAACGCAATTATAATCGTGCAAACAAAATACATAACACGAATTCAGATCTAACGGAGGTATGAAGCATGATCATAATATTTCTAAATACATTTACTCGGAAAATATAAATGTCGGTACTTAAATTGATTTATTATTGCGCGTTCACTAAAATCTCTATGATAACATTGATAACCACCATCTTTGTGATAAATATTAAAAAACCGTCGTGCTATAAGACTTTTGTGTAGGTTTACATTGTGATTTGTGACCAATGACCATACATCACGCAATAATGGCATGGCTATAAGCTTTACGAATTAGCTATATATGGCTGACACACTGACGCTCCGCCGTATTCAATTTAAGACCGCCGTACCACGCCGACCTCCAACACCTCTAACGCAACCACCAAAGTCGGTGTCGACAAATTATTACGGCAACTTTTGTAACTCAACCAATTTTTTTGGCACCACTAACAACGGAAACTCGCTGCAAAATGCGTACCCGACGTATACTGCAATATGTCATGCGGGCCAACCATGCGTGGCTATTTACTGCCTCCCACCCCCACCCACTGCACTATACATAGGGCGGCGATCATTGTTTCGATGCCAAACGGCCGAACGTTCGAATTTATGTGGGCCCGGCAAACAATTACCATCGAAAACCCGTGGTGAAAGAGCCACGTGCGAGTAAAATCAGAAACAGAGAGAATACGAACGGGCAAGAGCTATACTGCAGCTGCAGGGTCGGACGGTGATATATTATAAACATTAAACATATAAATATATATATATATAGATGTATGTGTACACAGACATACAGAAGAAATTACCCCTACCGATATATTTATAATATACTCGTACATACTTAGGTATATATATATATTGCTACGACGCTACTGTGCAATCCGATGCGAAGGATATCTCGCCGCACTCCCGACGGCTGCAGCAGCTGTGGCAGCTGCCAGTGCCGGTTTCATGTTCCGAGGACGAAGACACTATATTATATACGTATATATAAGCACGGAGACCTCGGGGCAAAGAAATTCTCGTAATTCAATTATTATATTATACACTGCAGGCTCGCGACGAAATCCACCACCGCCATGGTCATAACATTAGTATGGATAACAGTGCCGTGCAGCCGTGCAGGATTGGTGGCGGTGGTGGGACGAAAGTTGTACGACTACACACAGCACGACAGCGAGCCCCTTGTCATCGTTGTCGTCGTCATCGTAGTCGCGTGCGCGAACCCGAGAGGAGTTTTTGCGGTCCGACAAAAGGGTCCGTAGTGGTGGTGGTGGTGGTGGTGGTGGTGGTGGCGACGGCGGAAGTATCTCTACTTACACCTCCACCGCACCCCGTACATACATTGTGACGACTGTTGTTGCAGTCGCCGTGGCAAGAACATCAGAAAATTAGATTAAAAACTTCGATGGGGTCGACGAGACGATGCCGATGGTGGGGGGACGTTGCGTGTGCAGATGGTGCAGACGAGATGTGCAACGCTGGATCGATGAGAGCCCGAGACAATAAATCTCAATTTACACGCACGTAGGTATATAAAGCATAAAAACCTGAAATAGAGATGTCTTTATATTAGTCTTTGTGATAATATAAAGTCGTCTCCGACACACCACCACTCGCTATTCGCTGTATAATGATATATAATTATTAATTATTACGAACCATTATTATTTTTTAATATCGCAAATTGTATTCGCGACGATACCCACTGCCTAGCTGTGCTGCGGCGGCCATGCGAGACGTTTTCATTACCAATCTGTTTATTTTGAACGCGTTTCGCTGTATATTATATCATTATCTATTTATATGCGCAACACTGCACAATTCACGTGGATAAATACTGTTGTTGGCAGTAAATTGCTGCGACGAGATTAGTTTTTTAAGGCGTTCCCGCCAAAAATAATTACACGTTTCACAATACCGGCAACGCGAATTTAGAATACACTATGGGTATGCGTCGACACGCATGAAACGTATAATATATATCTATAACTATATAATATTATACTATCGATGACAAATAATACTTTTTTTTTAAACACAAAAACGTTTTGAATATTTAACTATTGCGCGTAATAAATATCGATCGAATTACCGTCAAAACTTTTAATTTTCTATTAACATAACTTAAGACTTAATCGAGCGTAAACTAATAACGATTTACATAAAATGTATTTAGTTAGCGGCAAGTTTTGTTTCAAATTCAGCTAGTCACTTTTAAAGTTAAATCTTTTTTTTTTTTTGTATTTTCACAATGTATAAATTACATTGTTAATTATTCTATAGTTATACATATTAATTATAGTAATTATATAGTAATTTATTAAAATGTATCATAAAAACCCAAATACCTAACGTTTACAAAATTCAATAAATTTAGAACACTTTACTTGTCGTAATAATTTCATTAATGGTTGTGATAACATTTTGTTCCTGAATTTTTTCACATTACAGCATTTAAATTGCTTTCTCGTTCGTTAATAGTTATATTACAAAATCAATTAACTTTGTATAATATATTTATAAGGTTTGATAAAAATTATTTTATACAATCTGAACTTTTTACTGATGATTATAATTTATAGATAACGACGATCGATATTAAAAAACAAATATTTATAGTTGATAAAAATATAGGCGTGTTGTATAGTTTATTCGATTTGAGATATTTTTCCGATTCCAAAGGGTAGGTACGTGCAAAATGATTGTTATGCGAACGGTATAATAATAAAGTGCGTTCCCGTGAGGGTCGTTGATGCGCCTCGATGGTCGAACATGTACGCGTACCATATAAAACAATAAAACCACGCGTGTTTGATGACTGTTTAACGCGCTCGAAACGAACACAAAAACTCGTTCAAACGACCACAGTAATCGGTGGCGGCGATGTATACTTAACCCAACCAAACTATTTGTATGAGAAAACCTGCAAGACGTCGGTCGGTCAGAGTAACGCGTCTATTGCATTTACCCGTGCCTGTATATTACAATAATATGTATATATATATATATATATAGTATTACAATATTAGAATTAATAGAACGATGATGCGATTATCGGTTGAAAAAACGACGGTTTGAGCCACGGCGTATTTAAACGTTACGCGAATTTAATCGGAAAAACCGCCGAAACAATACTATATTACAATACATTGTATTGTAAAATGATTCGAATTCGGTGGCGATTTAAGTTCTCTAAAGTTTAGGTAGGTATACTGTATAAAACGCATAAATATTAATGATAAAAATAATGAAAAATAGTAGCCCTACCTAAATGGTGCACGCGAGTACATAAAATAGGAATAGGTATCCCCGTGTGCTGTCTGTGTCGCGTTATTGCAATGACTATACTATTATTGTATGCTACAGCTATACACGCGCAATTTAATGCCTTAAACAACGTTATGTGCGAGCGGGTGGTTTTAAAACGTCCGGACGGTGTTGCGTATTTTACGATCGACAAAACATATAATATATGGTTATAATATAATAGACATTATTAGATAACGCGTAAAAATACACGTGGCAACGTCTGTTTTAAAACTTTGTGCGCACCGCCACGACTTTCGCAAACCGTAACGATATGCATTTATCGGTTGCCCGCCGCCGCTCTATATGTTTATTGAAATAACCACTCCGATTTAATGAACAACGCGGCACTGACGGACATTCGATTAACTATATGTAAGTGCAATATACAAGTTTAGGTTAGGTAGGTACGTATAATATACGGGACGTGTTCAATAGGTAAGTTCGATAGGCAAGGTATCGGCCCGTCGAGTTATTGGATTCCCAACGTTTGATTACAGCTACAACTATGGTGTGATTTAATAATTCGATTCAATTTTATGTTCTATTAATATTTGTACTCATTTCTCATTATCGTGTTAAAATAAAATTACGATCAAACACTTATAACCGACCCATAATTTGAGGGGCCCGCCAAGATTTTCTCGGTAGCTCGCCTGTCTAATCCAGGGCTGTACGTGTTACACTGCAAGACACAGGACGTACAGAACAATACAGAAGGATAAGGTTAGATGGGTTAAGAGCTTAACGGGACGAGTGCTTCCTAATATAGGGCTATAAAAAATACAATTTTCAATTTTAATATTGCAGTTATTGCATGAAAATTATGAAGTTTCAATGAACTCATCGACTGTTACGAAATTTTGGTTACACTGTAAAATATCAAACACAGCAGTTATATTATCGCTATTTAAAAAGCTACTCAGTAATTGACTAGTATTTTTTTAAATTATATAGTTTTAGTGATCTAGCTTTCACACTTAAATTGTTGGAAATCGTTTCAAATTTAGTAAATAAATGTTATTTTATACTTGAATCGCTAATTCATTTTCGAGTCGTGCTAATTTTATGATATAATAATGAGTATTAACCAATTTTCTAATTTAGCACTTCGCTCGTGAAAGTACATTATCAATTGGGCAATGCGACATGCCTTGTTTGAATTTTTGCATTTGACCTATACATTAATTGTTAACAATAAATACAGATTTTTAAATGTATAAGTAATTTTCATTTATACTTTTAATATGTGTTAAGATTTTAACAATCAACTTAAACTTAAAAAATGTATAAGTTCAATAAAAAATCATAACAATTAAAAAAAATCTTAATGTTCTGTAAAATTATGATACATTTAAATAATTGGATTTTGTCGACGTTATTTATTTACAGATATTCAATAGTTTGTAGCACTTGCTCCGAATAAGGAAACGGGTTATATTAACAGTATTAATAAAACTAGTTTTACACTTACTCCAAGTAACGGGGAAAGTGCAACATTTTTTTTAATAAGTATTTATTTTTTAACCAAAAAATTATCAAAATACTATTTTTAATACAAATTTGAATTCCTAATAAAATTAACTAATACATGAAAAAAAACTATGTTCTTCGTAGGAAAACACTTAGTAAATAGATATATACAGTTAAAATTGAATTTTGCAAACCCTTACGTATGTATTTGGTACATAAAACTAAGGGTCTCACAATATTATAAAGCATATATCAATATGAAATTATTCAAATTTTCAATTCTTTAAATGTGTCACAATTCATGATTGCATTTATCTTTGCTAAAGTCAAGATGTATCTCTAGTTTAGTTGTTGATTATTACAATTTATAATATATAGAGTGGGCGTCAGTGCTACAACTTTAGGGCTCGATTATACTAAAGCTTCAGATATAATATTTAGTTATACAAGCCTGGAAAAATACTTGGATAAATCAAAAAACAAAACTAAATGAAATAAAAACAACTATTGTTCACTGGCCAAACAATCATTCGGATAGGAAGAAGAAACTATCATCAATAGGTTAAAAATAGGTCACACTAAACTAATCCACGGTTACATGTCTGACATGCGAAATGACATTCTTAGTGAATTTGTTGCATACCATGAAGTAAAGAACCGTCACAAATTATCCGACGACATGTACGACATCCTAGGACCAGTTAGACAACACCAAACTTATTCGCCTTCCTTCACGAGACAGGACTGGACAAACTAATGTAATATCATTCAAATACTATTTTAAAATTTAAGCTTATATTTCCTCACTTTTGTCCTTTTTATATAATTATTATATCATTATATAGCATTACTATATATATACCTAAGAAAAAAAATGTATCTCCTAATGGCTACGTAGCCAAGGGTTGTCTTTAAAAAAAAAAATTTTAAAAAAAGGCATAATTTTATTAATACAACTAATATAAGTAATACCTATAGTAAATGCAACTATAGTAGCTTACAGATTATTATTTATTGTCCAACATAAATTTCCTAATTGCCATGTAACAAGACATATCAACTTTACTGAGTTAGTCCCTTAGAATTTTAACCCGGATCTTCTTTACGTGGGAAAATATTTATATATTTATAATATAATATACCGTAGGCGTTCAATTACAAGCCGTTACACGTTTTGCACAAGAGTGCAAAAAAAAAATGTATTTTACGTGCTTCCAGTTATATATAATGGACACGTGTATTACGTACTTGCAGGTTTGTTCCTTCAAAAAGATACTATTTTAGATATAATATTATAAACTTATAGCAGTAAATAAATAAAAACTCAATATTTTCAAAACTAAAATGTCACCTGTATAGGTAGTGGCATTTAATTTTCTAAATGCCGAGGGAGATTAGAACTTATGTTATAAGGTGTACACATGACTAGACTAGAATTTAAACAACGGAAGCTCCTGCAGTCCTGCGGACTTATTATATAATTTATACGAGTTGAAGCTTTTTCATTTAACAATCGCATTACATCATGGATGATACACAAGGATGATGATATTTCGTTCGTATATAGATCGGAACCGGCGACGGTGCGGCGTAACGAGAATCTACTATTTCAGTTGCTACGCATATTATACAACAATAAGCCATAATGTTACAATAATATAGTGTCGTTGTAGTATTTGTGTCTACATCTATTGTTAGTTGTTACGTGTATACCTACGACTCGGAATGTGAGGAGAACACACTTACAGAAAACAATATTTACGATCGACGGGCGTCGTCGTCATCGTCGTCGTCAAAAAAGACGCTCATACAGGTTAGACCTATACTACACCCCCCCCCTCCCACACAGACACACACACACCCTTTACCACCCGTTCGTCACAATCGTCGTCATCACAATAACCTCGGTCCCGTCCATAGCTTATTATTAAATTGGATTTAGAAGCTTTCCGTTTTACGACGTGTGTCGGACCCAAATGCGGGATGAGCGCACGCACGCAACGGGCCCTTTTGTGTGCGCGAAATTGGTTAATGGAACGTACGGTTTTTCAACGTCGGCGCCGACACATACGATCAGAGGCTGCGGCGGTGGTGGCGACGACGATAAGAGGGTTATTATTAGTGTAAAGTCGCGATGAGTGGAGGTGTGGACGAGGTGAAATAAATTACTTTACTAATAAAAAAAAATACACGCTTGCAAAAGCGCAACACAAAAAGTGCAATGATATTCGCTCTCGTCGACGTAATTTTCGAAGGCAGTTTTCTATTTTCCCCATAATTTCCCCATATCGTTAAAAAATATCATATGTATGCACAGATATAATTTGATATGCCTATATTATAGGGTGTATATACGCGTATTTTATACATGCGCAGTAGACACATTTTAATATTTTTAAATTATTATGAGGTGCATATACATTATACCTGTACAATACTTACGTGTATAATATATAACCCCTAAGCTAAAAGTTGTTAATTTTTTTTTACGTAAAAAAAATGATTTTGTTTAATTATACTAATAATCCAAACAATTAAACGCGACTAAAATGTCAGGTAAACTGATTAATGTGTTTAATGAAACGTTGTGTACATACTTAAACTTTTTCGACTATTTTACATTCACAAAATAAAAATAACAAAACTGTTTTATTTTATTTTGTATAATTTGCTATTAAACAAAAACTTCAAGAACCATCAATAACATTATAATTGATCTTCTTGAACTTCGAATCAAATTTTTATTTCTCGAATTTCAAATGCAAAATAAAATAGATTGTTAAAAACACCTTTAAAATTAATTAAAACAAATTAATCATTTTTATCAAGTTATCGAAAAGAAATATTTAAATTGCAATAATCGAAATAATATATATATATATATATGTTTATCCTATAATAATCATAATAATAATATGTTATTTCACTGGCCTAAATAATATTAAACACCATAATTTGCATATAACATGTTAACTTTATTACAGCTGGTGCTCCGGTCTTATAATAGATGTTATAATCATAAGTTTACAATAAATTACAGTATTATCATTATATCAATAAGTACCTGTAGCTAAGAACTATAGATAATACAAAAAATGCAAACCTAACATCTTATGGTCACCTTATATAAACTCATTGACAAATGGAACAAAATTCAGGGTAATTACCAATATATTTAATACTAAGTATTTCCATAATATATAATAAAATAGGCGCAAATAATGATTTTGATTGGGAGAAGGGGGGGGGGCTGAAGGTTTTGATGTAGAGATAAAATATTATTTATATAATATATTCTAATGTGGTGTAAGATCTTTAGGTTTTTTTGGGGGGAGGCTTTAAATTTACAACGATTGTGGGAGGCTTAACCCCCCTCCCGGCTCTCAGTGACCCACTATTTGCGCCTATCACAATTATATATATATTTGTTTTGAACTTATTGATTGTTGTTAAATACTTAAATATTAAAATAACAATTTGCATTAATACTGAACACAATTTAACACTTGATGAATAAGTACTCATAGTATACGGTTCAAAGAGAAGGTAGTTGAACACTCATACCACATCTGCTGTATATAGTGTACCAAATTATATCAAATTAATTTGATGCATATAACTAAAACTGATATTTTGTATTTTAAATTCTGGGCGAGTAATTGAATAATTCAATTACTTAAATAATTATGATTTAAGTGTGTTTAACACAAGTAAATAATGTCCTCCAATCTTCAAAATTGAGGGTGATTTCTGGTAGAAAATTGAAACTAATTTGGTACTTTGAGAATAGAAAAATAGGAAATTGTTAATACTTTTCCTAATTATCTTGGAAAACTAGCTTAAAAACTAAAAAACCGCTTGAAAACGGGAATATCACTATAATCAATGGCTTATAAATTACCTATTAAAACCAATTTAAAAACGCATATTATATATACCTATATTTAAATTTAAACATTTTATACATTTTGAACTACAAAATAATTTGCAAATTTTTTTTAATTTTGATGAATTTTGTTAACATTTAACCCTCGAATGATTGCAAAAAAAATGTTTGTTTTTTCATTAATTTTAACTGCAGTAAAAATAACTTATGCCAACTTATTAAACAACTTACTAATAACCTTTTATTTAACTGTCAAACTTTTTGACTGAAAAACACACAAATTTTATCATCATAAATAAAAAAACACTAAAAAATGTCTATTAAAATTTTAACAAATTTACTGCTCAAAAACGTGAGAACAAACACAACAAAATTATAACAAAACCATACATCATTGTAAATCAATATATTTCTCGCTCCGTTTAGAGTCTATAATAATCTTTTATATTAATAATACAAACTCTGAGGAATGCATATTATTAATATAATATTATAATCACACAGATAAAGTGTACAGCATACATTCTGGGGAATAATAAATAATAAATCTCAATGAACGCGATCATAGTGTCAATAACCCGCATTGATCAATTTGATATGTTTAAAAACAATTTTTTTAAACAGTTATTTTATATGTATTATTAATATTTTTAATATGTTAACCCTGTCAACTAACGTCTTTAACTATTTATCCAATTTATTGTATTCACCTTTCTTATATGCATAATTAACTATAACATAGATAGACTAACTAGTGGATAACACATCCAACTGTAACTGTGTAATATAATATACTGTTTATAATAACAAATAACAATATTATTTGAACACACTCACATAATATTACGCGTAATGTATTTACTAATATCTTATCATATATTTAAACACTATTTATATCATTGTCCAAACATAAAAAAAAATAAAGTGGACGCCAGTGGAAAAAGTCTCTTAGAAAATTTCTTTTCACGCAGAAAATGTTTAACTCAATTACGTGTTTTGTCGCAGAATGTTTTATGCAACAATGATGAACGCGTCAACACATTGGCGTTTGCCGGAAGTACCGGATGTGCGAGACCACCACTGTCGACGAATGTTTGAATGATGTGAGTGTATCTGATGGGTGGGCATAGTGGTCGGAAGATGTTGCGGTACGAGATGAGGGATGAAGAAAACGAATGTATACGTATAGATAATAATTATGCTGCTGTGGTTTCCCGAGGGACACGGATTCTCTCCAATGGGTCTCTGGGCCGAAAAGAAGAGGGCAAAAATAACCTTTACCAGAGATCATCATGAATAATGTAACACCAAATGTAGTACAACACCACTACGCCCACAACCCCTCCAATCACCCATTCCTTGCAAACGTATACTAGTTACACGGATGCGAATCTAATTTAAAACGCAGTCATCGGGATAGTTCGACATTTCTCCCAACTATATACTCACACGGTGTATTCATATATAATATATATATAGAGAGAAAGAGAGAGCGTCGGAATCATGCAATGAGTGTGTGTAGAGTTTATACACACACACACACACACACACACATATATATATATATATATATATATATATATATATGTATATGTATATGTATATGTTAGTGTATAGTGTAATATATGCACCGTGTCAGAGAGAGCGCCCCACTCTTTAATGAAAACAAAAACGAAAACATATACGAATATAAATCATAAATTTGAATTTCTAAGTGCAAAAGTTTAACAATCGTGTGTTTGTGGTGAACCGTTTTTTTCTGAATACATCCAAATCGTCGAAGCTATAAGGGTCAAATGTCCTAGATTCCATTGCCAAGTGTCCAATATATACATGCGGGACTTTTAATTCAATTAAACTTTGTTCGCATCTACAGCTGCCTACACTATCTACTATATACTAGTTAACACTACACCACAGTACAATTTATACCGCCACAATATAAAGGTATTAGGTTCTACAACTTTTAATTTTTTTTTTTCAATCACTGTGGACCAATGAAAAAATTGAAAATGATTTTATTTTCAATGGCTACCTTTTCTGTAGTATCGTTTAACGTATATTTGTTAGATCTAACCAATAGCGACAATAATACACAAGAATTTAGATGCATCTATTACATATCCACCATAAATCCATACAGCTTAAATTCTATACAAGAATACAGAAATTCTAACCTTAGAAGTTAACGTGAACTCACATTTTACTTTTATGCAGAGCATGCATTTATCGTTATTTAGAATAAAATATTATACAACTTTTACGTTCATTGTTAAAATTAATATAGTATGTGGGGAATGTTCCGGAATCCGGATACGGAATATAATAAATTCTTGGATTGATTGCTAAGATAAAAATTAAGCGGATGGAATAAATATTTCTATGAAACTAATATAATAACTTTTAAGTAAATAGGTTTAAAATTATTTAGTTTTGTGTTATTTTTCGTTTAATGATATTCATCTATATATTATGCGTTTTAAATTATGTTTTGTTTAATGATATACTATACATTTTATTAATCGTTGTTTTATTTTGTGGTATTTAATTATTTTTGTTTACCGTTTTTCGTTTTAATTACATTTATAAATTTTAATAGTTTTTTTGTCATATATAACGTTATTATAACGTTTACAAGCTCTGCTTGTATAACAAGTGTATCAAAACATAAAATATGTTATATTATGAGTGGATACCAAATTGAACAATTTTTTTTATTTTTCAATAGAAATATGTTCAGTATAAGAAGTTGGTGACAAAAGTAAGTACCTATAACATATAGGATCCCAACCATAAATTAAAGGCGTATTTTTACTATAATATAACTACTTGCATCAAATATTATCTTGAGCCCTAAAATTAGGTTTGGTTTGGTATAATACTATAGGAAATTATATTGTATAAAAAGGAGTATGACAAATGGAAATTTAGCCATTCGTGCTCCCAAATAACAAGGTTTATAAATTCAGTTACAATTTATTAAATTATTCACATAAAGGATAGTTATAAAAGATTTAATATAAAGTAATACTAAATGTGCCCTAAAAGGCTAAACCCCAAAAAGTATTTAACTTAAATCATGTGAAAAATGAAATTATTATAAGTAATTATTTCACGTTACGTAAAATAAATACAAAAAGAATAAATAAAAAACAAGTGTAACTAAATCATATTATACTTCATTAAACAGAATAATAAATAATATTACATTAAGACATTTATAATAAGTCACGTGAAACACGATCGAGTTAATTGGGGTTAAAATACATTTCGTCACAGGCTTTTGATGACAAGCAAAGTTTTTTTTTACACTTTTTCAGAGTTTTGGCCAAAAACCTTTTTCCCCTCCATAAGACGAGTATACATTATTGAAGTTAGGAAAGTGAAGTCTGTATGAAAAGAAAGAGGAAAAAGTTTCAGCCGCGGGAAAAAAAATAGCAATGATAAGAGGAAAAAAACGGAACGACACTATTGAACACTTGCAGAATACATTATTAGTTGGGACATAGTATTTATAAAATTGCCAACACATTCTCCGGACGGAGTTCTCATTGTAACTTTTTTCTTCATATTATTCAGTTTTATTTTTCCGTCACCACCGTTGTCAAACTTATGGCGACCAACCCACAGCAACAATATTTCTATCACATAATATAAGTTTCCAATAAGAAAAATGGAACTGCTGTTTTATAATATTTATTTATAAAACAATATAATTTTTCATAATTTGTATGTTATAAAATTATTTTAATAAAAAAATATTTAGTTTTACATTTAACGTTAACTTCACAATATATCAAATATCAAAATAAATATATATCTATTAAAAAATCTTAAGTGCCTATACTTACACACATATTATATAAGATTGAACAGAAATATAATTTAAACTAATATAACTACTGTTAATATATATTATAGAATTATAATAGTATGGAAACATAATAAAACGTTACAAAATGTTTATAATTTGTTATGCAATTGAATATAATAAATATAGGTACATACCAAGTACGTTTAAAAAGCGTATACTCGATCACAGAATTCGAAAATCTAATACTAGGTTTCTCATAAAGTTTAATATTAAAATTTAAAAAAAATATTGATCGAAAATCTACAATAATTTTTATTAGTGTTTGAAGTTAGAATTTTGACGACATTGGGCAATTATATTAAGAATAACAATTTTATTTTATTTTATTATAACTGAAAAATACTATTCGTGGAGACTTGTACATTACTATATTTTATACTTTTACGTATATTATTAGATGTTACTATAGATACTCAATGACATTTTCAAAGTATTTAGAATTTAATGTTTTTAAATTTTTTTTCAATAGTCATCGATAAAAAATTTTTGTTGTGTCAAAAAAATTGAAAATGTATACAAAGTTCCTCATAAGTTGTTATAATAATAGTCCAAAAATGTAAAAAATGCATCAAAATTCATCAAAATATCAAACATTTGCAAATTGTTTTGTAGTTAAAAATGTATAAAATGTTTAGTTTTTATAGCTAAAGATTAAAATTTTAAAACAAAATTTTGCGTAAATACTTAATATTGTGTATAAAAATTCTAAAAATTATATATACATGGTTGATTTTTATAGACATTTAAACGAAATTAGATATTTAAATGAAGAATAACGATGCTAATTATTTTGTTGTAATTTAAAAATATTTTTCGTGTGTACTCGAAACTTTTAAAATGTATTATTATATTTTAAACACACAATGGCATTTTGAAATGCAATGTTTTCTCCAAAAAATAAATCAAGCTATAGTTATGTAGGCTGACAGATCGTTTTCGCACAGAATCGTTATTCGTGTACAATGATTTTATAACATTGAATTCAAATTAAACACATCCATTAGAGTAACCTCACTCGACACAAAATGTACAACAGAACAGTGTACACTATCTACTTACTGACCATTTTTCTAAATTTTTTATCATTAATTAACAAATTTTAAATATTCCTAGGTATGTTTATACAATATATATTATATACTATTGTTTAAGTGATTCGTTAATTCGTTATTAAATAAAAACGGTTTAAATTGGGCTATATATAGATAGGTACTTATTATGTTTACCGTTATATTCGTTAGAAACTCGGTCCTCCTAAAATTAGCAAACTTCAAATCGATTCAAAACTCAATTCACTCTCAATCAAAAACAATATTATACAAAAACTCATTTTATGAACATATACATATCCGCCTCTTAGGCAAAACCTACTCCCCTCCGACAACCAAAGTCAAACTCAAACCATACCCATTAAATTAGACTGACTAACTTACTTTAAGCTCTTTGACCTCAAAATTCATCCACTAGTAAAGGCACAAGCCTGGAATAGTTAACGGCATTGCCACCCCTACAAAGCAAAGCAAAGCAAAGTGTTTATCGTTATATTCACAACCAAAACCAAAACCCACAATTAAAAATATTTATCTCGATATTAAATCATAAATAATATTACCTAACAGTTTAAGTATATTTATATTTTATACTCGATTATAATTTATAAAACAATCAGCTGATCTGCAGTAAAGACACTTACAATATAAATTATAATTTATACTTTATAGTATTGTCAAAAACTTACCATTGCACAAACTATAACATTATACGGGAATTTGAGTTGAATCTCATCTGAAATGAAGTACAACAGCACATTTAATCTATTAGTTAAAAAGACAAACATCCTTAGAAACCACCATGATTCTAGTGTTCTACTCTCAGAATATAAATTGAAGCTGACTTAAGGTATACAGGCACTATATGATATATACATTACACAAAATCTATTTGTACTATAAATTCAAGTAAACAAAAACCCAGTACAATTAATGTCATCAGATATTCAGGGTTAATACTATCAATTTCATAATAGGTATCTCATAAATTACGACAAATAAGTAATAAGTATACGGTATCAAATAATAATTAGAATACATATACTCTATAATATTATAATTGGAACTCATCAATCATCATAATATTATAATAATATTTAGTGTTGCACAACGAAATATTTTCAACTATCGATATCGTATTACAATATCGATATAATATTTTCTAACTGTTCCAAGAAGTTTTTTGGTCATCCGATAAAAAGTTTAATTTGTGGTCTCTAGGATAAAGAGCTTTTGACGCAGTATAATGCTCGTCTGATCTTTTCTTTTCTTCAAATCATTTGAGATAGTTAATTGTATCGTGTTAATAAAATGTTAATTATTTTATTTTTCTTGAAGGCAATTTCAAAGATTCTTTATTAACCGATTGGCAATTGACGCAGTTGCTCACTCGATGAACTAGATTTTTTTGATGCGAACTGTGCAAATGTGATTTTAAGTTAGTAATATTACCACTGTACGAAATAACAGACTTACACACGCAAAAATAAACTTTTTTTTATTTATTACTATACCATTTATACAAATCCATCTGTCACAGTGATATACGTTTATTGTATGAACCTTATTGTATTGCAGCTCATCCTTAGTTTTTATCATTCTTTGACATTGATTCACTGTCTCCTTATATAAATAAAAAATAGAAATTGTAACGAATTTATATCGATATCTGTAAAATTAATCCGATGCCAAAATATGATATCGTTGTGCATCACTAATAATATTCATAATGTACTATTAATACCTACCTATATTATAAATATCAATAATATAATATTCAGGTGTTTGTAAATATTTCAATGTTATAATTAATATTTAAAGCGTAAACATATAGGCTGTATATAATTGTCGAACTGTTTTTTAACAATTTTTTTTTATAGTTAAGTAGGTATAAGTTTTTTAAAAAAATATTTGCGTATACTGATCATTATGGTATTTTTTATTAAGTATAAGTAACCTATTTGTGGGCACTGATCACCGCATTACTTTTGTTATACCTATTCGTTTTGTAGTGTTTGGTGTATGGGGCGCTGCAAATTACAATCTACATTTCTTGTAATACTACTGTCTTGTTTAAAACTTTCTACTAATATATATATATATATATATGTCCAGTTAAAAAATGTTCAGATCGGATAAAATATTTTTGGATTTGATTTTTTATGAGCTCTTCTATGGTTGCATGGATGAAACTAAAATGTATAATACAGTTGATCAGGTAATAACGAGAGATTTGTTATGATTATTATATTATATTTTGATTAATTGCATTTATTATTATTTATTATCATTGTTATTCAAAATTCAAATTTTAATTTTGTGTAGGTAAATTTGTAGGAACCTGCATATTGTGAACACTCCGTTTACCGTTTTATAATACATTAATACAATCACTAATACTCAGTACCTAGTAGTATTTACTGATGTCTGAAATTAGTGTGATTATATGAATCATTAAATGATTATCACTCCTGATAAACCAAAAAGTCTAAAAACGGGAGCGCATAAAAAATCCTAAAATGTTGTATCCGATCTGGATTTCAGTCAAAAATATTTAATTGGACACTTAAAAATTAGCAAAACTATATTTTAGCAAACAAATATTTTTGCCGATAATATTTTAGACGATATTATTTCAGCTGGTTGTATTTTAGTAGACAAGTATTTTAGCTGATAGCTAAAATACGATTCAACCAAAATATTTTTTAGCTAAAATACTGTCGGCTGGAATATATTCAGCTGAAATACTGTAAGACAAAATTATTTTCGACCTTTTTATAGCTCTTCCTAAAATCATTGAGGACTTGGAGGCCGCCATGGTAAAAATGAAACATAATATAACGCTCAAGAGGTGACGTTTTGCGTCGTATCGCCACCGTCGCGGCAGGTCGTAACCACGCCCATTGTCTACGCGACGGGGTCCCAACTCCCAGCGTCGTAATAGTGGGAGAATTACATAATTAATTTATGGACGATCGTTTAGAACGTTCTGTGTCAATGCAGTTGACCTTCGCGTAAATTGTCGCCCATGCATTTCTTATGTACAAGTACATGACGCGCTTGAACCTATAACTAACAAATCACAACCTATTAAAGCTTCTGTTTGTTTAAACTGTAAATCTTTACCGATTCACAAAGCATATAAATCATTACACAACATATCTCAATGTATATTTATAATCTAATTACTTTTTAAAATACATGTAGCCTGAATAAAATTCTATACGATAATTTTTTATTCTCATATATACATATTATTAGTAGCATTTAAAAATGTTTTTATTAGTATATATTGATGTAGATACCTACTTGTTTAATTTGTTTAAAAATATAATATAGGTAGTTGATTGTTGTACATAATTTAATATATCATAGATTATATTATTTTTAAATTATTTTTTTGAACCTGTTCTTATTAATATTATCAAAGATGAACACTTTCTAATGACTACTTTAACCAAATTAGAAATGTTTTATTTAAAATATAATGTTGTACTTATTTTTAAATGTATGCTTTACTTTTATTTATTCGTGTTATTTATACTTAAGTTTAATATTGTTATGTTGAAAACTGAAATTAAAGCATAAATAACAAATTTAATAGTATACATGCTTATAAATAATTTTTTTGTTGAAAACAATAACACTAAACACAAGAATATATTTTTAAAGATTATTCTAAATTTGATTTTTTAATTACAGTAAATTTATAAATTATAATTATATTTCTTATTATATATTCAGTTATAGAAAAAAAGAACAATAAAAGCATTTTAAATTTAATATTGGTACATTAACTATTATTTTATTATTGATGATTGCATATTAGTTATCCTAATACTAACAATGCTATAACTGTTATAAGTCTCAAGAACTTCACCGTCTGTAAATTTAGCATTGTGTAAAAAGGAAAGCATTATTAAGATTGCATTTTACTGATCACAATTAGTTTCAATCCCAGGAAAACCTTTATCGACCATTACTTTATTACCAGGTTCTAATAATGATAAAAAAAAACCACAATCATTGGTTATGAAGGAGTCACTGGATCTTTTACCATAACATTTGGAGACCATTCCATTAGGTGTTATTGCAACTAAAAATTTTATAGTATAACCCCCTTTATATCAGGAATATATTCTAATATAACTAAATATACTCTTTGTTCTGTTGTATTAGGTTGTTCCATCCGAATTTCTGTGCAATCTATAATGCAACGACAAAGTGGATAATTTTTTTTAAATACCTAAAATAAAAGATCTGAAATAGTTTTTTTACTAGGCCAAAATATGAAATCTTTTGTTCTTGTGCTTGGAGTAGTTAGTATATTAGAAAATATTCTTGTAACTGTAGTAAGGTGTACACCAAACATTACAGATAAAGCAGAATAGGTGATATCTAACTTCAATTTCATTAAAAATAATATTAATTAATTTTCTTTAGTAATCGAAAAATGTTTACAAGGTGGCATTAGTTTCAGTAAAATATTAAAAATAGGAAAAATTGATGCCAATTAAATCTTTTCGTACATTTTCAGTTTTAATGAATTCAAATGAATGAAAAGAAATTGCATGATAAGTATGATAAACTATTACTAGAATCTACATCACAAGCTTTATCAGATGATTTAGACTTGGTAAAATTAAGACTACGATTTGAAATTAGAAGTATTGATGCTTAATTTCAAATACTATTGCCGTTAAAAGAACAATGAAACGTAAAATCTTGATTATTATCTACATCAAAACCTACTTGAATACGATCATTAACTGAGGACATTTAACTTGAATTTTGAGGAAAATAAAGTCACCGCTAGACACAAGAAACATTTTTAGATAAGTCCATTTTTTTTATTGCTACTCTGCTATATTTCTCTAGTTGTTATTTGTGATTACATTTAGTTTTTTTGTAAGCTTTAGGGAATATTTATGGTACATATGATGGACTTTGTGGATCATTTGGTTTTTTTGTTGCCGATTAAATGAGATTTTGGCATCCATAACACTCCTTTCGTTAATTAAAAATAAATATTAAGTACATAAATAAACGGATATGTTAATTAATTCTATACTCAAATTTATTCACAGCTTTAATCCATTAAGATTTTAGTGTTGTCTGATAAGACCGATTTGGAAACTTATAAAATACTATATTATTAGTTGTATTTTTATACATGTTGTTGCAATTAACAACACAACAGTTTGAATAGCTAATTCTTTTAATATTCAATATTCATAATAAAAATAAATAACAAAATTACAAAAAAGTCAATATGAAAAGAAAAAAACAGTAAATGTAAATTAAAATTAACTATCATTACTATCAACATTACTGATAGTGCTATTATTGTACAAATATTATACTCGTATTATGTGTATTATGTATAAAGTATAGAGAACTCTAGGATATGATGCGTATATTGCCGATAGTGCTCGTAAATACTACCCCGAGCGCTTGTAGTCATCGTGCACGGTGTCTATAGTCTGTAAGGAATTACTGCAAAACGTCCCGTCCAATGAATGGACCATATCCGCAAAACTATAACGTTGGAATCCTGTCCCGATTTGGCAATAATAAATATTTCTCGTTAATTTTTGTATTAGTCCATAGTTTATCTGTCCTTTATTTTTTTATTTAGTTTTTATTAGTTTTTAGTCATTTGAGACTTAGCTACAAGTTGGCCCATCTACAATTCGGACCATATTCAAGTAACTGTGATATAGGAATACTGTCTCGTTTTGGCAACTATACATATTTTTAACCATTGTAGTGTCAGTCGATAGTTTTTATTTTATATTAATTATTTATGCAGTTCTTTTTAGTTTTAAATAATTTGTGACTTAACAGAATGTTCCACCTAAAACTTAACCACATCTGGCAAACTTAAACGTTGAAATTTTGTCCCATTTTTACAATAATGAATATTTTTTGTTAATTTTGGTGTCAGTCGATAGCTTTTAATCTATATTAATTGTGTGTGCAAATTTTATAAGTTTTAATTAATTTGGAACTTAATTGCCGGCCAGCGTATCTACGATTCAGACCATATTCGAGCAACTGTGAATAACTCTGTCCCATTTTGGATAAAATACATAACTTTTTTTAATTTTGGCATACATCATTAGAGTTAATCTATTCTATGTATATAAATTATGTTCAATTAATATATTTTTAATAATATAACAGTTATAATTTGAAATATATTAAATATATTATGACTACATTATTTTCAATCTATTTGTTTGGGCCACATTGTTTTTGTTATCACAGTTGGGATGGAATCGATCCCGTCCCGTTAGGCTTCTATAGTGTTGTAGTCCCGCCCTAAATTTATTATCTAAATATAATGGTTCTATTTTTTGGTACATTCATTGGTTATAAATATTTGGTATTATATTTTTTTTTTCTTTTTAACAAACCGATTAACACAAGATCTACTAGAAATTTTTTCTCTATAAAATAATCATTTCACAAATTTTCTGTAAAAAAGATAATAAATCGGTCAAAATTATATTATAACATAAATAATAGCTCAAATCGCGTATGTCATCGTCCATTTTCCCCAGCGTCACACTTGACCAAATATGACATATATGTTATACATATGATACATGGTTACATCTATTTACTCATGCATCTTCAATACTCTTTTGTGTACTAAAATATGATATAATGTTATGTGTTATTAAACATTACAATGTTTTTTATAAAAGTATTTTTGTTTAGAGAAAATATCAAGATTTCACAATAAAAATTGTAAATTTAATTATTATTGTGAAAAAAAAGATACCTATGTAATTTTACATTCAAATTAATTTTAAATAGTTGTTTTATTCAAATAACGAAAATAGATAATTAAATTTTAAAAAAGGTTTTTTCAGGGATATACTTTATGGCTATACCTTAGTTCCTCTCAATTCAAGAAACTCTACTGCTTTTTTATTGCTATCTATTTCTTTTCTAATGGTTTATATTCTAGAACTTGGAAGATGATGACATATCAAACAATATATTTATGTATCTTATAAATTAATTTTCTTCCTCAATACTTTATACTTTTACACGTTTAAAAATTAAAATAGGCCAGATGGTAAGTGATAAGATATTTATCATTAGGCTTTTTGATTGATAGTTGTGTACCATTTAAGAGACAATATATAGGTACCTCATGTATGCATATCCTCAATCACTGTGACTACGTCATGTTGAAATAGTTGGTTGTTGTATAAATTATAATACTTAGAAATATGGATACCAATTATTTTATCTGATACCAAGTACCAGAATTGAAATGTCCCACTTCAATTGCATAACATTAATATTCCAATAATATATTGTTTCCAATTTTAATACAATTGTATTTCAGCAATTGTTGCTGTTTACTTATTGTTTAAAATAATCAAAATTGATAGCCTATACTTCAATATTATTTAAAAATAAAATAAAATTTTTTTTTCTATCATATAATAAAATGATATTTTTAAATAAGTACATCTACAATACTTATATAAAGGTTTGTTTATCATTTATAAGCACAGATAACTAAATCTAATTAGCTTGCTAACTAAAGAAGTTATTATCCGTCATTTTAATCAAGGTCACAAATATGTATATTATATA
>JACXSJ010001871.1:35568-66622 GCA_014851325.1 Pentalonia nigronervosa | reverse complement strand
TGCACAGCAAGTCGAGGGATATTTTCGATTTGCGGAGCGCAGCGACGGCGCCGAGGAGCGCAGCGACGAGTGCCGCAAAACGCGCAATCACTGTTTATACTGCAATACATTTTTTAAAAAAGTGCAATAAAATGCATTTTGTTTTTACCCTGCGATCTACTTTAGGTGGTGTCATTGACTATACTTCGATAAATTAAATTCGGCACCCATCGCACCATTAGACCACGAGTAAACACATTAAATATGTGCAATATAAGCCATTTAATGTAACACACATATATATTAACTAACTTCAAATAGCTATAACTTCGAAACTAAGTCCGTGCGCCAAATTCTGACTTCACCATAATTTTTTTCTTCGAAAATACAACTAAGTCCCCCAAAAAAATTGTCAAAAATTAGGGTGTCCGGTAAAGTAGAAAAGTTCCGTGTAATAAAATATTATTTCATATTATCAAAATATCGTACATTTGTTTATGATCTAATAATAGAATATAGGACACTGGATACAAATCAGTAACAAACGTTATCATTTAGTCCACTGAGATAAGAGATTGTGTATAATTTTTCCTATATTCGCTCCTTATTAATTATAATATTTTCAGATTTCATACATCGTTAGTTGTGATTTGTGATTACTGATTACAGGTGTGAGGTGATTACAGTTGTGGTACAGACATACTAGTATGTAATTAAGGTCTATGGGTACAGACTAAAAAAAAAAAGACCAAGGGGGAGATCTATCTCCCATATCCCCCCCCCCCCCGTAAATACGCCACTGCATCCGTATACGTAAAAAATTCAAGAATACACATTTTTCAGATCATGTGGAAACTCGCTTGGAAATCACAATTTTCGTATACGGATCCAATCTGTATGATTTCAAGAATAGGCCCCCTGAAATGGGTTTTCTAAAAATTGTTTAATTTTTAACAATTTTAGGTGCAGTCAAATTTATAAGCAAATCAAAATCTGTTGATATCATTTGAAATTGTCCATTTTTTTATTGAGTCCTTCAATCTTGTAATAGAGTATTTCTTCCAGTTTCTTCCCGTCAAGTATATAAATGCGCTGTCCATCATCGTCTTCGCTTTTATTCTTCTTCTCTAGAGTGAGATGAATATAAATATATAACGCAGCAGCTATTTGAATGGACACGATTTGTATTTACATTCTAACACTGTATAAGTAACACTGATGTTTTTATAATGGAAAAATTGAAATGTTACATACATAAAGCACATGTTTTAAAGAGTTTTAATTTCTGTTGTATATTATAGTTTGTCGAATTGTTACGTGTTAATTGTTCACAGTTTTTTTATGCTAGAGTGTACGCGCCTTAAAACCCAATGTCATCATAGAGACAAAAACGAGGTTCTCAAACAAATGCACAAAAGTTTATTTTAGTACCAGGAATCGAACCCGAGCCTTCTGGATAAGAATTAGATATTTTGGCCACTATAAATATGAAATATAAATAAAATTAATATAAAAAAATATATAATATATTAACTTTAATATAAACTTATTTTATTTTATTTTTCAACCTCCCCCACAAAAAAATTCTATATGTGCCACTGGCTTTAATACAAAATTTAACAATTATACACCTGACAATTACTCAGTTGCATAGAATTCCGTTGTAAAACGGTACGACAATAAGCGTATACAATCTTATACAAAAAATATTTATGTACTAGTACCTATGCAAAAAGAATTAAGTACTGGTTTAAGAAAGTTTACGGCTGACTTGAATATGAATATGGAAGCCCTAAATGCGTTAGGTCATAATCAATATGCATATAGAGTGCGCTACTATTACATGTGATTTTAGAAAAGTTAAGATTACAATACAATACAAAATTGGGGAAATTGTAAATACATTACCAACAATAAAAAGATAATTAAATTTTTAAATAAACGGTGTCAAATATTAGAAGCGATTGATAGCTCAAAAAAATTACCGAATAGGTCGAATATATCGAATTATACATAATCTAGACAAAATTATCACAATCAAAATCACAAAAACGTACAATTTAGTAATAATAAAAAATTTCTATTTTCAATAAAAACGCGTTAAAACCGTGCAACGTTACCAAACTGCATGCTAGAATACGATGCAATACGATTGCGGAGTTATTACCTTTTATAACGATTGCGCACTTATATAAATATATTATTAATACGTGTTCATTTCCACCATTCATTTGGGCTGAAGTACTGCTTTCTGAAGCTCCGTGAACTTCGAAGCTGTGCCGAATCTTTTCACAATTCATTTACAGTTTTATTCATCTCGTCCTTCAATAAAATGTTATTGAAAGCATATAATTAATTCAAGCGGAAACTTATTTAAAAATAAGGGAAGTAAATAAAGGCACAGGGAAACCTATATAGACAAAATGAAGAGAAGCAACACACAGAATTTGCATGGCGGCAATGTTGTATGCGAATGCTATAAATCGGTAGGTAGTATCTTATTTTTCGGGCGCATCTATTCACATCCCTCGGGGCGCAAATAGTTATGATTTTATTTAAAATTATTTTCCGTGAGCACTTCTATACCACCTTTTAATCTAGAAACAGTCTATTAGAACATTCAAGCAGTAATTTGTTGGTTTTCTCAATAGTTTCCTGAGTCTTATCTTTTTTTTTTGAATTTAAATTATGTTAATTCATTTTTGAATTAATGCATTTTAAAACTACCATAAGCTATTAAATTTTTTTTATGTATGTCACGGTTACAATCTAACTTTGGATAGAATCAAATTTTCAACGTGATGATATATTATTGTTTTCAAATTTCATATTTTAACATTTTTTTATATTTTGTGTCTAGGTGATAAAGGAAGATGATTACCTATCTATCTCTGATATATAACTAATATGTAAAGTAGCTGTTTAATATTTTCTGACCAACTATTTTATGTTTATTACCTATATATGTTGGTAAAAACATTTTTGTAACAGTTTCATATTACCTATGATTTTAGTACAGTATCGGTCAAAGTTATGATCCACGGCAAAACCATAGTTAATTGTGTGATCTATAAATAAATGTAATATTACATTAACATATTATGCTTTATCTATTCGTCTCATATTAAATTGAATTACTTAGGTACCTAAACTAAAAATTAGATTATTTTACGTAATTATGTTGTTTTTAATTTAGTATAAAGTCATCAAACATTTCTGTTTACTGTTTAAAGGAATGACATGATCGTTACCATTCTTAGCTCTCACTGTCAATACAATAGGAATAAATAAGTTCTATAAGTTTTTAATTATATTGCGGCCCATACTAGTTGGGTCCCATGATTCAGATTGTTCACTAATTGGGTCCCTTGTAAAATAGCCTACTATATGAGTTGGATCTCGTGTAAACCAGTCTACTGTACGAGTTGGGTCCCATAAAAAACATTTTCATTCCCATTTTTACAGACTTAGGACTGTCTATAATAACATCTATAGTTACTAAAGGTATGGTTAAAAATTTTTTTTTTCTAATTTTTTCCTGATTTACAATCGTTCGTCGTTCATCTGATTTTTAATGATTAATAATATTTTAATTTAAGGGTTGAAATTTATACATATCACCATCGTTCGATGTCATTTTTTAGATACTTATGAAATGAAAATTTAAAGCCATCAATAACGTTTATACGCTTGCCTTTTTCACTAAACATAATATTTTGAGTTTTATACATTATGTATGGAATGTGAACACGTACTGACGTACTAGTGTGGTATAATCAGTGATTAGTTCATCGATTATTATTTCAACGCCAGAAAATATCTAATCTAAAATATTATTTTCATACTGTATATTACTACGATAAGATATCATTTTATTGCCAGAAAGTACGTCCTTAATCCATATTCGTACTTTATAATATTACTATATAATTAATACAAAATGATAAATAATTGTATAAATACGTGGACCGTGGACCCAATTCAAACGCATCATTTGATACGCCCGGACCCAATTCAGACAAAACATTTTATTCATACGGACCCAATTCGTACAAAATTTAAAACTAATATTATTTTTGGACCCAACTCGGATGCAGTTTTATACTGATGTACGCATGAATTATAAATCTCCAAAGTCATTTCAATGTTTATTGTTAAACACTCGAATCTACAACATTTTCATCATCATTAACAGTTAAACAAATTATGAATAAGTGCATGTTATTAACAAATTTCCTACTGTATTTTCTAAAGTAAATAAATTTTTGTGGGGTGTAACAAAATAAGTAAACAAAATAACATGATTAGTAGAAAATATATAGTTAATTACCATAGTAAAATAATGACTAGTCATGAGTACTAAAAACATAGTTAATTATTTAGTATTCTATACTGATTGTTATAGTTTTAAAAACATTATTAGTTTGTAGTTACTATTGTAAAATTTAATATTTGTAAGAAAATATGTTTGAGTATGTTTTTTGTTCACAGCTATTCTGCTCATTTTTTAAACACTCGTGGAACATGAGGTCGTGGTTGAACTTAAGAATGACATGTGGTAAATAAGAACTTTTTGTTTCTAACCAAAGAATAAAAAGTATAAAATCAAGTTATTTATAATTTAAAATGTTTTTATTTTTCCAGTGTCACTGAAAAATTGCATTCTGTTGACCAATTTTTGAATATCAAACATACAGACATCTATGTTCATGATATAGAAAAATACCCATACATGCTTTTTTTTTATAATTAAATAGTAAAAATATAAATCAAAAATTCTATTCATGTTTTTTAGAGTTATGTATCAGAATTTTTCATTAGAGGTTCAGTTGTTTGATATGTACAACTTCCAGTTAATTATGTTGATACACAATTGTTACAAGATGCTGCACATAAAGAAACTACCATTCGATAACATTTAATTTGTTATAAGAATTGAGTATTTAAGAAGTGAAAATGATTAAATTTATTTTTATTTAACTTAATTCTATAAGAACAAAGAACTGCTTGTCAAATATTATTCATTTAATTTTAAGTTACAAATGTTTCTATATCCTACAAAAGACATTAATGCATTATTATTTAATATTTCTACATTAGTACCGCCTACTTTTTTTTTTTAACATTGGTTATAATTTTTTGATGAAATTAGGCAAACATGGTGAGGACAGAATAACTGGAATGCTTTTACTAATAAATATAATTTGCTGTTCATTGTAAATTGTTTGAAATAAATATTTAATGAGTAATAATATAATTTTTATCTTAGGTTAAATTTTAAAAATTAAATATTAGTTATGTACAGTGAATCCACTTTAGTTCACTAGAGATGAAAAAATAATGCCTTTTAAATGTAAACATTAATGGGATTGATTTATATTCCCTGAATCTATGTTACATTACATTTAGAATTAGCCATTTGGAATATGCATCAATTTTAAAATTAAATTACTAAAAAATGTGGTGATCAAGTTAGGTTAGCAATATAATATTTGAGTCAACAAAAAAATTGTGTATTTAAAATGTAATTATATTTTCTTAAGGAGATTTAAACCTTGTTTTCTTAGCTCCCCCCCCCCCCAACGTTATCAAGCCCCTGAAAGGTTATAGTCTTTCTACTGCACTTATAACATAAATGATACAATTGTAAAAAATAATTAAAACTTTAAACAAATTTGTCAAATATTTTTTCATAAAAAATATATTTTTATTAATATCTGTCAACATTGATGACAATATTTTTTATCATCTATGATAGAACTATAGTTGCCTAAGTTGATATATAAACCAAAGGTTAAAATCATACATTCAATTATTTATTACCATTTATTTTGTTTTAACAAACCATAAATGTTGTTATTAATTCAATATACAGTGCCAAGATCTATAAAGAATCTTCTTTATAAATCTTGGTACGGCACTACACGAGTGTTTCACTGTGTTTGCATATGAGATATATCAATGGTATAATAATAATACCATATATTACAAACTTAGTCAGACATCAAAATAAATTGTATATTAATTTTTATTTTATACGATTTATGTATTATTATCTAAAGAGGTATTGAAGTCAGAAATGGCAGTGGCAAAGAATTATATATTGTACTCTACTGATGAAAAATATATAATTTAATTTAAATTATATGAAAAAGGTTTTATCAAAAAAGGTTTTCCCCTAATTTATATAAACTATTTCGAGTTGCTTTGACAATACATATGTTTCTCTACTTGTGAAAGGAGTTTTTCGGCTATACGTTGAATAAAAACTTGGGTTTGAACTTGTTGCAAAAGCAGTTTATTAACACCTTAACTTTATACATACTAATACCAATGTTGATATATTTGCAGAAAGCAATAGATTTATAATATTAAAATAAAAAATAATTAGTAACTATTTAATAATTTATTTATTTAATATATTCCTATTATATATACATATTTAGTGCCTCGACTAAAATGAAGTAGGAGTAACTACTTGCTAGTAGTTCTAAACATCAGAAAATGTGTGTTTATGCCAATGGATAAGGTAAAAATGTCAAACCTAACCTAAAGATGTGGCCAAATATTCATCTATGCTTTGTATTTTACTAAAATATAACCATCTTAAGCAAGTCGTATTGATAACGGTGGTGGTTGGTTCAAAAATAATATATAATATAAATATTTTGAAAATTTTACATTATAATTTAATTTACTGAAGTACTTAACATTGATTATTCTAAATGATAGTACAGTGGAATGTCAATTATCCAAACTAACTAATGTCAAGGCATGGTCCGGGCAATTGAAATATAACACATTAAAAGTTATATATTTTATCTATTATTTATAATATAATTTCACATTTGTGACTATAAACTAATTATTAATGCTATAAAAATGAAAAGGAACAAGCTATAAATATTTTAAGTATAGAAAAAATACTGAAATACCGATACAGTAGTCATAATCGATAATAAAAATAACATTTAGCGTTTGATATTTGTAAGGTGGATATCTAATCTACGATTATGTGGAATGACAAAATACAATTATAATTAACGAGTTATTAAAAGACTAAATCTTTGTTTTGTCTTGTCTGGTTGATTGATGTTCTACTGTACTAATTATTATCAGTGGCGTCATATGAGTGGTAGTAAGGTGTGTATTTGCCCCCTGCTCGATTATATGAAAACATTCCAATAGTTTGGTCGGTTGTTGGTGAAATAACATGATTTTAATTATTTTAATTTTGAGAAAATATAATATTGTGTAAGCAATAGAAAACATTTTTCACGATTATAATAATTAATATTTATAGTTTTTTACCTTAAATATAGACGCGGATACTATAATCCAGAAATTCTAAAAACAAAATGATCACTCTTAATCTACTCTTTATCCACAATTTCAAAAAAACCTCCATAACAGAAGGTACCTATTTAAGAAGTATTTATTTTTCAATAAGATTTAGCAGTTGTATTTTGTATTGTCATTTCAATTGTTCGACACCGCTAGAAAAATATAAAATGACTAAAAAGCCACTGAAATAGGTACCTTAATTATTTAGCTCCTCTACGTCTTTTTTGTTATTAAATATATATATTTCGTATGGTGTCAATGAGCAACATCAACAAAACTTAGAATATTAAAAGATATAACATCTACCTAATTAAAATAAAAAGATGGTCAACCGTGATAAAACTCAACACATAAAACATAAAACATAAAATATAAAATATAAAATATATAAAACATAATACATAAAATAGATAAAAGGTTCCCCATTTGGTGAATGTAAGGGTCATGCTATGCTTCACATCCAGGTTCTTCATCCATTCCACCGCTTCTTCCTTCGTCAGGTGGATATCTTCTATGGTGCCTTTAAATGCACGAATTGGACATTCAGTGATGATGTGGTTGATCGTCTGGGATTCATAGCCATAGTCACACGTTTCATTGTCACGCAGTCCCCATTTATACATCATGTGACCACTCCTACCATGACCAGTTCTAATACGGTTTAGTGTTACCCAAGTACTTCTTTCGAGGTCAAATCCCGGTTGTTTGATAGTTGGGGTTGTCACCAGTTTTTGGCTATCTGGATTTTCTATTGTCCAATCGTTTTCCCATTTAGAACTTATATTGAATTTATCTTTGGTGAGATCCCTTGCTGTTTTCCATGGTGGTTTACGCGACTTGAGTCGTTGAGCACCTTCTAATGCAGTCAGGTCCGTGTGTATGGGAAGGAAGGGGTTATTAGCGTACTTTTTCCATTCCTGCAATAGTGCATTTTCTCTTCGTAACTTAGGCGGAGCAATGTTACTAAGCACTGGTAACCATTTTAGTGGTGTAGACTTTGTCAACCCACCAATTGAGCGCATTGCCGCATTAAGGTGTTTGTCTACGTTCTTTGTGTGGACACTGTTAAGCCGGACAGGGGCACAATACTCAGCTGTAGAATACACTAATGATAGCGTGCTTATACGTAACATATTCGCATCAGCTCCCCATGTTGAACTAGATAGCTTTGAAATGATGCTCTGACGGGTCTTGACTTTTGCCGATAGTCTGGTCAGGTGTTCTCTATAAGTGAGTGTTCTATCTAGAACCACTCCTAGGTATTTTGGGTGTTTAGTATTTCGTATTTCCTGACCGCCAAAGTTTATATTTATTTCTTGACTAGCTTTTTTGTTATTCAGATGAAACACTGTTACTTCCGTTTTTGTTGGGTTGGGCTTTAGTCTCCACCGTTTAAAATATGAGTCTAATTTACCAAGGTCGTTGGTTAGAGGCTCTTCTAGTCCCTCAAAGCTGGTATTCTGACTAGCCAGGGCTATATCATCCGCGTAGATGAACTTTTTGGAATATGTTGGAGGCAGATCTTTTGTATATAGGTTAAATAATAATGGTGCTAGGACCGATCCTTGTGGTAAGCCGTTATTTAGCACTCTCGTCTTACTTTTTTCCTCTCCTATGTAGACGGTTAGTTGTCTATTACTGAGCATGTTGTTTAGTAGTGTGAGTAATGTTTTACAGGGGATTACATCGAGGAATTTAGATAATAAGCCTTTTCGCCAAACTGTGTCGTAAGCAGAGGACAGATCAACAAAAGCTACAGCTGTTTTTAGTTTTTTATCGTAGCCATTTTCGATGTGAGTGGTTAGCGCCATGACTTGGTCGCAACAATTTCGTTGTGGGCGAAACCCTGCCTGCTCTTGCGGTAAGACCTCATCTATGGTTTTCGATATTCGGTTATAGATTAGTCTCTCGAGTAGCTTGTAACTTGCACTTAGTAGTGATATGGGTCTGTAACTTTTTACGTCGTTATTTGGCTTCTCTGGTTTTAGAGCCGCTAATACCTTGGTTGTTTTAAATAATTTTGGTAATTTACCCGAGCATAATATGTCGGAGAAAAAGTCGGCTAACCATTTTCTTGTATTGGGACCACAGTTCTTAAGGAATTCTGGGTGGATACCATCTAGTCCCGCCGCTTTACCAGTTTTTACACTTTTTAAAGCTATTTGTATTTCTTCAGTGATAAAATTCTCTGCCCATTTAGATCTGTCCGTCGCTTCACGTTTTTTAGTTTTTAGGTTCATAGTGACTTTTCTTGCTGTTTCTTTATCCATCGTAGCTCTGGTCATTTCGATTATTCTGTTGGCAAATTCATCAGGTTTTATTTTCGGTATCGATTTTGTTCTTGTTGGGTTCGGGTCAAGTCTGCGGAGCAGATTCCAGGCTTCTCTACTGGAGTGTTTGAAATCTAGCTTTTCCATCGTCTCAATCCATCTTTCTTTACGTGATTTTGCCAGTGAAGTTAGGAGCATGTCTGCAAGCTCAGTTGTGCTATTTTTTTGGTATTCTGTATAAAGTTGATTACTTTCGGGATTCCAACATGGTATATACTCTCGTCTATAACCTCGAGGTATACAGCGCTTTGCCGCTCCTTTGAAAATACCGACAAAGCGGTCGTAATTATTACTCATTGGTTTGATCCACCTGATATTTGCATCTATAGATTTCGCAAAAGTATGCCAGTCCGCTTTTCTAAAATTCCATCTCGGTTTCTGAATGGTTTTAACAATTGGAATTTGAATGCCGACATTTATGAGTATGGGCCTATGCTGGCTTCTTAGAAAGTTGTTTAAAACGGTTCTGTAAGCTGGTATAGCTATTCGGTTTTTATTTTTTGAGACGATGCATAAGTCAGGGTTGTAGCCTCTATCCCATCGGCCTGAGTGAAATGTCTTCCTATCTTTTGCATTAAATACCAGTTGTATGTTTTCGCTATCCATCCAGTTGTATAATATTTCACCATTATTATCATTCATATCATATCCCCAGCTAGTATGGTGGCTGTTAAAGTCCCCAATATATATTGATTGATGTGGCATGACTGGTAGTGGAGGGATTGGCCAAATTTCATTAGGTGGCTTATATATGTTGAGGATGGTTATCTCAGTGACACGTATAGCTATAATGTATACGTTGTCTGTCGATGTAGAGAAAAGATGGCTCCAGTTTTTTATATCGTTCCTAACGTAGGTAGCAGATCCATAGCTTCTATGGTATAGAGCTGAAATTAGTGTATATCCAGAAATTGTAGCTCTTCGTGTCATTTGTAACTCATCTGGAACGTGAGTTTCTTGCAATAGGACCACATCTATTTTATGTTCTTTCAATAATCTTTCGAGATATCTGCTTTTATCACTGCTAATTCCTTCCACATTAAGTTGAAAGATACGTAGCTGAGTGCCTAGATCTCGAGTCGGATAGTCCTCAGAAGGACTGTTTCCTGGTTGAGAAGTGTTGTTGTTGCTCATGGTTGCTGTGAGGTTCTAAGAACAGTACAGCAGCCGGTGGTGGTAATTCTTTAGTCGTCTAGGACGTTGCCCGGGGTACACTACGTGGAAGCGAATTACCTTTGTACCCCTGTTATTAAATGAGGCTTCTTTTTCTACATTTTATTCGTATAAAGTAATGTAAGGTGAGAATTGTAAAAATATAAGTGGAAGTTAACTTGGGAGCGATGCGTTTTGTTTTGTTTTTAGTTCAGTTGAATAGACTGGCTAAAATTTTTGCCCTTTTGTTTAAAATTGAAATGACGCCACTAATTATTAGTGGCGTCTATAATCAATGCTTCTATGTTCCTTTGTAGTTATTATTTTTTTTTTTTTTTGGTATTAATGAGTTATTGAGTTAGTAACATAATATAATATATAGACTGAAAACTATAAGTACTGATAGTTAATATTTATTTTATAATTAGTATAGGTTGATTTTATTTTGTTTTAAATTATTTAAATATGTGTTGTTATAAATTATTATAATATATTAGTTTTTTAATTTATTCAGTTTATTAATCAATTAGGAAAAACAATTCCATCATATTATCTCTAATAAATACTAAATAGAATTACTTTATATAATATAAAATTTTATTTTTTTTAGATTGAATGTACTATAAGGTTTATGTCTTTAGGATAATACAATTTTCAGTACATATTAAATTTAAGGATATAATTTTAAACTTTATCCCTTTTGAACAATTTATGAGAATATACATACCTATTCAGTTGATTTGACTGATTGCATTAATTTATAAAAAATATCAAAATAAGATAATAAATTATTGAGTTGTTTTAGTATATTTGGTGTAATTATTCTTTTAATATAACGTTTAATAAATCATTTATTGATCGTGTAGGTACGCCTATCACAAGTTTAATGACTGATTAGAACACAAATATATAAAATACATATTGCATTATATATATGTGTGTGTGTGTGTAGATGAGAAAGACACTAGATAGGTTTCAGCCATAAGCAACACTGATGATGTCAGCCTAGACCAACCATAACATCAAAGAGCTGTTTCAAGAGCTTCTCAGACTGGAGAAGAATAGAAACATATACCTGTAGCTCAAAACGTTCATGTGTGGGTATAACATACGGAGAAGTGTTCGTTTATGTTACTACATTATATTAATAATTTTTATGTAAACATTTTTCTTATTTAGTTTATATAAGTTTTAACAATGCATTTAATTACACTATTGAGTTATCATATTTTAATCATATTATTATATAGTAACAATATTCTTGGAATTTAATATATCAAAAAACATTAAATGAACTAAAGAAAGTAGACAATTATCATTAAATATTAAAAAAACTTATTTTTTGACATAATTTATATAATAATGTCAGCCTTTTTGATGATCTGATTCTTAATTTTTGTAACAATAATGCCAAATGTAATAATAATAATATATATAAAGCAATCTCAAGGGGCCAAAGTATACAATATTTAGATTTAATATTTAATAGTCACTTAAGATGGAATATACATATAAACAATATAGTTATGCAGCTACGCTCAACTGTTCACAAATTATATAAACTTAAAGATATCTTCCTATTAAAAATAATTCAGACTATATACATAAAATAATAGTATTATATCTAGAGATGGCAAAATTTTTACTAATCTTGATATATTGATTATTGTATAAAAATTTTTATACAGTCATGAAAAAATAACAAAATATCAAAATCAAAAAAACATTATGTAAAATATCTTTATATGTCGATATATTTCTTGCCATTCCTAATTATATCGGGGAGTTTTCCAATATGGTTGTTTAGTATATGATGTATTATTTGATAAATAAATTCAAAACATTAACAGTAAAATCGGTTTATAGAAAAAAGTTGCCATCAATTGGGTAGCAAAAAATAAAAATAAAATACGAGCAAACAGACTCAAGTGAATTACACAAATACAATATATTTTGTAGTAAAAATGCATGGAATAAACTTTGGGCCTACTATATTTAACTCAATGAATTATGCTGTAAAAAGTAAATTTCTATACTCAAAAAACAATAAACAAAAAAAAAGTATGTATAAAATAGTTGGTAAACAGTTATTGTGTAACTTAATTAACTTAATTATATTAATTATTATGTTAAAATTGATCTTATTTAATTTATATAAGTTTTAATAATGTATTTAGTCATACTATTAAGTTATCATTTTAATAAATTAATTATTTAAAATTTCTGTTACTGTCTATCTCTACAAAAAAAAACTGTGATAATTATATTTTGTAAAATAAAATATTTATACAGTTAAAAAAAAGTAGCCTAAAATGCTAAATAAGAATTTATTTAAGTAAAAGTTATATTTTCCATTAAACTATATAAATGATTATTATTTAGAGAATGATGCAAAAATTTTTATTGTTGTTTGATTTATGTACATTAAATGTGTGATATTAAAATTCAAAGTGAACACAAAATAATTATCGCAAATTCCTAAACTAACATAATTTAAACAAATTTACAAAAATAAGAGCAGTAAATTGAGGATTAAAAAATTTATTTATATTATATGTAATATTGTCAATCACTTGTTAATTTTTTTAGAAAACATCACAGAATTAATTTTTTTTATTTAATAAGGTCATATAAAAAGTATAAGCACCTATCTAAATAAATACTTAAAAACTAGTATATGATTCTAGCCTTCATGATTTTTCCTTAATTATTTACCCATAGCATGTATTTTATAATCACAAACTTAAAAGTTTTTCAGGTAATAAACCCAATATCTAAAAAAAAAGCAAACTTAGATTAACTACTGTAATTATAATGAAGATTTTTTTATAAAAACTGATTCAAATAAAATTGAATTATGTTTTTTTTTTACCTAGTTAAATGCATAAAATTATTCTGATATTCATTTTTATTGATCAAAACAAAAAATTCATGATAATATATGCTAATATAATTTGATAAGATTTACTTGTATTAACATTTTTATTTGATGTTAATTGTATATTTTAAAACTTATTTAAATGTTATTATGGTGAACATTAAAAAAAAATGCAAATCAAACTGTAACTGTTAGTGTGAAATTCTGAAATTTCTATTATATTTTTTTCTTTTTCATACTATGCATATTTGGTAATTTTGATCTGAAATTACTATATTTATCTTTGTAATTCTAAAAGAATTGAATGTCATATAATACATTATATTAACTAATAAAAAAAAATATGTATGAAATACAGTATAAAATACATTTGTCACTATAAGAGCTATTAAAAATGAAAATGCAATTGATATAAGTAAACAATATAATTGACAAAAATATACAATTATGATGATGTAATGTTAACTTGATTTAGTAATTATTAATTGAAATCTGATTATAGGTAAACATTAAGATTTTAAGATCAGAGGTTAGATAAGTAAAAATTGTTATATATTGAGTATCTATAACAAAATGTAGAAATTATTACTTTCATATTATATCATATAGAAAAATGTTTTTTGATAATAAAACCCATAAAATAAATATTAATCATAAACCTGCATTTATTTTTTTGTTTTATTTGATTGATAAAACAATTTATTAAAAATAAAACACACTAAAATAAGTGGGCATGTCAAAAGAATAAAATATTTTAAATTAAAACTAAACGTGTTAAACAGATTTTTTTTTTAAATAAATCAAATTATGCATTATTCTATTGTTTCGTATTGAAAACAATCGTAATTTCGTAATAGGTAAATCATTGATTTGTGTACTATCTAACATGAATGGATACATCTGAATTGCATGCCAAAATCAAGAGCAAGTTTGGTCAACAATCGAGTTGCGTGCGCGTATTTATTGTCACAGGTTCGAACTGTGTGCGTAATGTTTGACGTTTTACTACCTTTTGGTTTTTGCAAACATGCCCATATATATATATTATAATATAAAATAAATAGCTAGTATACTGTGATTTGATGTACAATAAATTCTAATACTTATGTGTTTTCTCAAAGGGACTAGATTAGTGAATTAAACCTAATATAATATTATGATAATAATTTGATAAATATACATAACAATATATTAAAGAGTAAAAATAATATATACATGTTAGCACAGTCCAGATAGATTATACGAAAAATAAAAAATGGAAACACAATAATTAGTATATCTACATTTTGCTTGTATTTTTTTTAAATTTGAAATTGTTTGATATTCACACATGATAAGTTAATATATCCGTTCAAATTTTGCGTAAACCAGTTTTATCACAAAAAAAAAAACACGCTCGTAATTTAAGTTATTACGAAAAAACCTCGCTCGCAATTTGACCTAGATGATGATTTTTATACGCAATTCGGAAAAACCGCTATAAATGAAATATTTTTTTCGTTGTGCACTACACTTTGGCAAATAACAAAAACGATCATCTACATTTGGTAAATATTGATTTTAGAATGTTATTACTGTAGGATATTTTCAACCAATGTATAATAGATTTTAAGCTTTTATTATGGATTTTAAATTATTAAATTATCAAGATGTTTTTGATTAAGATATTTTTGTAAGGCACGGTTACAGAACTAGGTTGTTTACTAATTATACATTAAAATGTAATAGTGTTGTAAGGCACAAAAGAAATAATTTATTTGTAAAAAATTTTCTCTTTTTAAATAAAATACATATTTTATGCAATATATATTTAATTAATTTAATTTTGGAAAGAAAATAATAAACTATAATAAAATAATTTAAACTCGGTATTTAATATTTATAATAAAATTATTCATTTCCTTTTAATAGTTACGGTGTATTTATTTGATTCTCTGAATAATATAATGCTAATACTACATTACGCACTCTTGATATTGTTTGTACATCACAAATATTAACAACCTATAAAAAACAATATTATATAATAGGTAAATCAATACCTTGTATTCAGAATGATATATTAATTTAAATTATACTTGTTGAAGATCAAATTTAAATTCAACAGGATCTTTCTGGTCGTTTATTGGTTCAATTCAAATATAACCATTGTAACTAAGTATGACACTGACTCTAGTTGACTAGTTATGAAAATTATTTTACCAAGTTTTATTAGATTAGTTGTACTTAACACTCCTTGACTAACTGTTAAAACAAATTTTGTTTAAAATATCTGTGCCAGTAAAATGAGCCATTATAAAATTGTTTACTTTTTTATACATTGATTTTCACATTTGTAAACATAGAACCAACATCAAATAAAGAATGAACTTCTGCATTAAATAAATCACCTTCGTCTAAGTACTTTCATTATTTATCTGTACAACCTAATTTAAACAAGAATATTATGTACAAGAATGCGATGAAGACTAGATTATAATTATATTATTTAGTTCTATAAAAACTATTTATATAAAAATAATTTGAACATCTACCTATCCATGTAGATAAATGTTAACTTCATAAATCTAGCTTGATATATAAATAAATAATCAATGGATTTGAAGTAGGTTTTAGAATGACAGTAGTTTAGTATAGAATTTTGGGACTTTAGCATGTATTGAACTACAGTAGGTAATTTTAGATGCCACGATATCATTACACCAAACAATAACAATGATCAGTGCATTGTCATGAAGGTACCAAAAACCATGATTTAGTGGCAACTTAATATACTATAGTAGTTGTTAATGTCAAAAACTAACAGTTAACTTAATGTAATAGTTATAAAAGATTTTATTGATACAAAACACAGACAAAACAAAAGTGGATTATCATAAATTCATAAGTACTATAGAAATACTAAACCGTGAAATCACTGGAAAAAGTTGTTTATTGATGGGATTATAAATTGTAGTCTTTCTTTGACTTTTAACCTTAGATCTATCTACAATTTGACATTAAAAAGTTTGACTATGATAACAAAACACTACTTTAAACCAAAACTTAAACACGAAATTAAACCTACTGCAATAAACGTATTCTGTGCTACTACTTAGAATTTTGAAGTTACAACAAACCCGACTACTAAGTTTCTAATTCTATAGACGACGTTTATAGTATTAGACTACTCAGTACTCGAGTACACGACAACATAAAAATGTGATATGTCTTGATAAATGATATGGAATACTAAAATTGGACGCACGGTCTTAGATTAGCACGTAGTTTTTATAAAATTTATCCGTCTTTTTGATTGTCCAAAACGGGATTGGGAAACTCGTGGAAAACTATTAAAGTATTAATACAGAACAATATTAATTACGGATTCCGATAAAGCAATCCACTTAGTAACGTCCACCTCCTCAGCGGATTGATGAAATGCTGAAATCATGAACTCTCCTCGATTATAGTGGCTGACCATCTGCTGAATTTGGGAACATATGGTCTTTAGCACAAATTAAGATAGTTCTATCTATTTTAGATTTTTGGTAAAGATTGTGCTTTGCTTTTGAAATCTGTGAAAACATTCCAACAGATACAGTAATGATTATCTATGGATAAATTCCTCATCGCGTGATCGAGACGGGGACCAATCAGTCTTTAGAATTTTGTCCGAAGAATTGTAACCGATCGATAAGAAATAACCGCGACCATGATGACGGGAGAATGATGATAACGATTGGGCACAATCTACGCCGTGGTAGTAAAGTACCGTTGGATATTGTACATCTGTACGAGCGATTCGTAAATTCGTAATCGTTTTCGTTCATTCCGTTAACATTCTACGATATTCTACGATAAAAGACGATGATCATACAATTTTAGACATTTTTCAAGTGTTTTTGTCTTCAACACGGTGTGTTACCCAAGTGTCGCCTCGACTTTCTGGCAGTACTACCGAATTTTGATGTTCCCACGATAAGGACCTCGCATGCCGGGTTATCTGATGACGATGAGCACATTATTCGATCAAACGCGGGTGTCGTCCATTCCCTCCTTTTTGAAGGCGTGAAAATCGTGACCGAGAAAATCAACGATTTGACGAATTTGACACTGTGAAGACAAAGGCCGGAGGTAATATTTAACGTTTATTTTTTTTCATTTAATAATTCTATGCCCGTCGTCTTGTCTATTTTCAAAAATTCACAGACGACGCTAGTATCATGAGTTCATTTGATCATTTAGGCCTATCCATTGTTTCGACAATTTAAGGATGACGATGGTTGACGTTTATTGTTTTTTTTTATTTGTGGAATTTTCAAATGTTTTCTACTTTCCTAATCTACCACAGGTGGAATGGCGATAATTAGAGCACCGTCGTCCTAGTTTTTCCTCTACTACGTTGTATATCGCTAATACCTTTCACGGAAAATTCATTTTTATTTTAATATTATTTATGATTTAAATATTGCATTTTTAGTGTTTTTAAATTTACTTCAACGATACCTAATACACCTCAAGATTAATTATTAAAATTGATTGAAATTGTTAAAATTTTCAAAAAGAATATTAAGTTCTAGAAAAATGTTTGTGTATCTATTTGTCCTTAAGATACGTGTGCATTTATTTTATTACTTACTGTTAACATTTTATAAATATTTATCATGACCTATAAGTTATAAGTATCTATAGTATACCTATAAATAGTAAGTATAAGAAGTTAAAATTAAAAAATGTAATTGGGTTTTAATTTTTGCTCCTCCCCTAAACAAAACAAAGTTAAATTTATCATTGAATGGGTTAGTACCTAAATAAATAATAAAATTATTTTTCAATTGTTACTTTTATTTAATATAATAATTGTAATTTATGTTAAGTATTATATTATTAATTACCTATTTAGGTATTACGAGGTTTAAATGATGTTTATATAATTATTAATACCTATTTGTTTCACTATTAGTGTTTTATTTTAATAGCTCATACAAAATAATTTAAATCTTGTAAGAAGTTTCTTAATGTATTTAAGACAAATATTCAGTATCAATATTAAATGCATTTGTATATTTCAATTTTGTTGACATATAGATATTAAATAATATGCAACAATGGTTTGAACAAGACCAAATAAACACCAAACAGGTGCATTCATCAGATTCAAAGTTTCATGCAGTACCAAGATCATCTAAAGAAATGGATAAGCCAATACTCAAAACATTCACTGTTGAAGCTGAAACAATAACTGGACAATATATTTGTGTATCTGGTAACTGCTCATCCCTAGGCGATTGGGAAGTGAACAAAGCGTTTGTTCTAAATAATACAAATGTGATACGTATAAGAAGAAAGTAAGTTGATCATAGTTATTAAAATACATGATTATACATGATATATACATAGATTAAAATACTGATATAAAATAATGAACACGTTAGCATATGATATTTTAATTAGGCATTTAAAATTTAAACATTAAATTTTCACTTTAGTACCTATAGTTTTGAATGAATTTTCTTTAATATGTATAGTTTAACTTTGGCGGAAGAAATGTATATAACTTAGTATTAAAAATTAATGTAATGCCAATTATATTAAATTTATTATCTATATTTAAATATTTACTATATATGCTATTAATTATAGTATAGTATAGTATAGTATAGTTAAATTAAAAACTTGATAAATTGAAATTTCAGTCTTTATAATTTCCAAATATTTAATGCACTGAAATTTAAATTTTACTACATCATAACTAATTATACTATTAATATTACTCAAAACTATTTAGGTTAGCATATAATATAATTAGAATTCAAAACATATATTTTTGATACAGAATTTTTTTTACATATTTAACTCTTATGTATAAGTGCATATTTTGTTTAATTTTAAGTGTTTTAATTTTTGAGATTGGTATTTAATTTTTTTAAGTTAGGAAAAATGCATAACAAGTAATAGTTTATAATTATTACTGAAAATGTAGTTACTTATTAATTATAAATTAGTAACTTTTTTCTTTTATAAATGTGTTTTATGTAAACTATCTAAAAATACCTAATCATTAACCATGCATAATTACATTTAATTATAAATTCTTCATTATTTTAAATAACCTATGTAATATGTCTTATTATTTTGATTTAATATAATTTAACGTTTGTGATTTTAGTCGAAAATATTGTATATGGACTGGGTCTACACATTTGCCACCAGGAAAAGAAATATTCTTTCGTTATTTCATGGCATATATTGTAGAACCTGATGGTGAATTTGTGACTCAAAAACATATTTTTGTTCATTCATGGGAGTCGCAACAAGAACCTAGACGTGTACAAGATGGTATGTTAATTATATTTAAGAGCTTAGTAAAATATTAAAATAATAAATATATTGTATCTTAGAAACCCAAATATCAAGCAGTGATACTCCACTACAAAGTGATATGTATGGTATGAATGATAAAAAACAAATCAGTAAGGGGTTTCTGACTACGGAATGTGCTATTCAGTTTAAATTATTCGATACTCCTATTACATTCTGGAATTCTAAACTACAAAATAAAATGGTATGTTAATTATTATATAAATTACATTAAAATTTGCATACTAAGAATATTATTTATGTTTTTTTAGAGTTCAATTAGTGTAAAAATGACACCTGTACCTTTGTCTAAACTGTCGGCTGATTCTGGAGACGCATCTCCTAATACAAGTAGTTTTATACATGAAGATTCAAGTTCACAAGGGACTGATTATATTGAGAAACATTTTGGATGGCCATATGTAGAATGTGCAGTAAATATTTTTTTTTAGTTCTGCAGACTTGTGTGTTAACCTATAAACCAGATATACTTTAAGATTTAGATTTTAAAGATTTTCATAGATTTTTAACCTATACTAAGGCTGGTGAGAGAATACTATTCCTTGGTATCCAAATGAACGAGTTCCAAGTTTTGTACCCAAATTTTGTACTATTTGCCACCTTAAATTCATTTACTTACTATTTTGACAGCGGTGGCAGCCAGTGTTCTGGCTGGTATAGTGGTGGGAATAAGAATGGATGAGTTTTAGTCACCACCCATTAGCTTTTTTTTACTGGCCTAAGTATAGGTAATCTTTCGTTTATCACTAAAATATTTTTTAAAAAAATCAATAGTTTCTATTTCAATACTACCAAGTGGTAGAAGATATCAATCCCTTGAGACTCGATTAGAGTTTTTGGCTTCTATTTTCAACCCCTATATGTTGCTAAAGGGTGGCTCACACATACAATTTTGATGTTTCGACTGAGAATTGAATTTTTTTGTTTTATATATTGAGATGTTAACAGATAATAATATATTTATTATGATTGGATATAAATCTGTATTGTATTATATTTTGTCTTTTAGGCTAATTAAGCTATTATATATAAAAGTGAAATTGAGTAACAGCTATTATATATTAAATTAAAAGTGTATGGTTAAGGTATATATATATTAAAAATATGCTTGACTGAATTTGATAAAAAACAGTTGAGAATATTTCAACTGAAGCAAAATATAAATAATAGGTATATAAATTATAATTTAAGACACAGTTTTACATATAATGCATGTTCATATTTTTATAAACAATTACATGCAGTAAATGAATTTTCGTTAATCATACTTAAATAAATAAAAAATTGCAAATTTTCATTTTACATATTTTTGATGCAAGTGCATATTTTCAATAAAAATGCATGTTTTTGCATATTACTTATACATTTAAATGTTTTAATTTTATTGTACAATTATTATATATAAATTTATTCCACTATACAAAAATTGAAAATATTTTTTGTGAAATAAACAATTTAATTAATAATGGAAAAAAGATATTTTTTAAAGCTCCTTATAGAATTCAATTATATCATGGATTTTATCATATCAATTTTTTGATTATTGTTGAAAGTATTAAAAAACTTGAGACTTCAGATTTACTACTTATATTTGTTATAGAAACTTTTGAACAAGTTACAATTTTTTTAAATAATCTTTCTGAAAATGAAAATAGCATATTCATTTAAAAAAAATGTTCTAAAATTATTAATAAAAACAAAGGCTTACTAATTTTAAAAGAAATTTCTTAAATATATCAAAGTGAAAATGTTGACTTCAAGAGTTCTTCTATCCAAAATTTTTCCCCAAAATGTGGTCGAGTTTTAAATATGCGCCTATAACAAGTGTTGATGTAGAACAGAGTTATCTACGTACAAACACATTCTTTCCAACCATCCTTATAATTCAACTGAGTCATTTGCAATATATTATCGTAACTTATTGTTTTTCCAATAACATTTAAATTTTATATTTTTTCATCACAGTTATAAAATATATTGTATATAGTATTGTAGTTTATTGAAATAATCAGTCTTTGTTATTTTATTATAACTTTTTAATAAATAAATAACTGTATTATAAAAATTATTTTTGCATATTTTGGGCTTTTTAAGTACATATTTTATAATTTAAAATGCATGTAAATCTGGTCTTCAATTATAATAAATAGTCAGTTAATACAGATATTATTAGTTGGGTTACATATAAATGAAGCATTTACAAATGCCCATCTTTGTTTAATTGATACTTAGTGACTCAAGTATAAAACTAATATTTTGTATATTTTAACGTTCTGTATAAATTCAATTAATATATATTTTTACAAAAATATGTGTGTGCAAAAATTTTTTTTGTATGAGACTTTCAAGTACAAATTTACTTACCAAAAGACTCATATATGCATCAGTATAAGCTAGATATTGTCTAACATTACTCCTTAATTAATTAAATTTGTTTATTAGATTAACACGGTTTTTAAATACATATATTTATATAATTAGTGTATTTTTATCAATAGTATTAAATAATTTTAGGATATTCCTGGATGTCATAGTTTTAAGCATCAAAATCAGTTTGGTACTACTGTGCAAGAAAATACTTTTCATTTATTTCAAACAAAAATGTACAATTTCAATTGCGTTGTAAGTATATTGTTTCCAAAATTAATATTTGATTTATGTTAGTTAATGGCAATTAACTTATGTGCTTATACTTTTGCAGGGATATCTTTTTGATTTATATCTGCATAAAGAATCTTCTGATGAACCTCCCTTCCATATTGGGTTTACTCATATTCTACCAAATAATATGAAATATAGCAATGGAATAATTATATCTCCCATTACCAGTGTTCGTCATAAGCCAATAGGAGAACTTAAAAGTAAATTAATTAACATGTTCTTAAAAGTTAACTATTTTAGTATTAAAATGTTTTTGTTTGTAATTTCAGTTGATTATGTAATTATTAAGCCAACAAACGAAATAAAATGTACTTTAGAACAATTGAGATTAACAGATTGGAAAATTTCCGATGTTCCATTAGATATTGGCCATAGAGGATCAGGTTCATCATTTAAACAAATTTTATCAGAGTAAGTTCTGATTTAATGATATTGGGAAAATATAAGGAAATCTCAGCACATGTATTTTTTTCGTACGTTTTAGACCAATAAGTGATGGTATATTACACATACTTGGTATTGTCCAATTTTTATTTTGAATGTATGTTTGAGTTCTTTAACAAAATATCCAGGCTATTTAGGAAATCAATTTTCAATTTCCAATTTTAAAGTACCTTAAATGTAAGATATTATTTTTAAAATAACTTGAAATAATTGTTTTAAATTTTTAAATATTTTGGGCGCAACAGATTTTAATTAAAAAAAATGATTTCTTAACAGCCTTGTCTAGAAACTTATAAATTCAAACATTTTTTTGAAATTATAATCGAATTTCAGGAAATTTATTTAATTTATTAGCACTTGTAGTTTTTATAGTTATGCAAACAAAAATAAATTTTATTATATTGACATGTGCGTATGTGTGCAAGGGTTTAAAATAATAACGGATTACACACTTATGTTAATTTACTACTTGGGGCTGGAGTGGCGCAGTGGTCATGCAGTTGACTTCGACTCTCACAGTCATTGGTTCGATTCATAGCAAAGTGTAAAAAATTTGTGTGATTCTACGCAATCACCATTTTCCTGTGTTGTCATCCGGTTTCCAACTAGGTCCTACCCTACAAGGAATGAAGACCACACATTTCTCCTCTTTGTGAAGCGGGTAATATCATGCATATTGTGATGTATATAGATAGATAAATAGATCACACAATCTCTCTACTACCCACTTATGATAAGCATTGACGGAGATCTTGAGGTCATTTCAATGAACATTGGAAAAGAAAGAAATTTACTACTCACACATTAATACAGCCCATATGTACATGCCATATGAATTGCCTATAAACTCCTTAAAACATGTTGTACTCCAGTCTCTTTTAGTATGTTATCGCTAGGATTGAGGAGTTTTAATACTTTAATTCTCAATATATATATGCACCTTTGCACTTAAATAGGGTTTAATTTTTTTTTTATATATCTCCTAGTGTAATGAAACATATTTATAGATCACTTGCATTGTTCTGAAACCTCTCTAGACAAATATGAAAAAACTAGAAGTTCTTAGCTCTAATTATCACTATTTAGAATGCTGTTTATGGGGATATTTTATTTTGTATAATATTCTGTGAGACTAAAAATAATGATCGCTTTATGGACTCTCATTAGTTTATACAGCTATCATTTCTTTTGGTCTCATTCCATTTGTTTTTTAACAGAAGTTTTCAATTATTGTGCAGTATACTTTTTATATATAACTTAAAATTGTTTTTTCCTACATTTTTATAATATTTTTTAATAAAGTAATATATTATTAAAAAAAATATTTTTAAAAGGATTTTTTACCTGCGTGTGTTGTCTCCGTCTTGCACACATACAACATAGCAAATTTTTGTTCACCAGTTTTAATTGTGTGCTGTTAATTTTGATATTAGATTAAATTGACCTATTATGAAATTTAAACATAAGATTATTATCTAGGGCCCCATGTAGACTTTTATCAATATTATTTTTAAGTAAACCATAACCTTTTTGAAACTGTACATTTTAAAATGATCATAACTTACTTAAAAATAATATCAATAAAAGCTTAAGTGAAGCCTTAGATAAAAATCTTATCATTAAATTTTATAATTTATCAATGCATTCTAATATCTAAACTAATAGCACATTATTGAAATTGGTGAACAGAAATTTGTTTTGTTGTACGTATGTAGAACACACATGTGGGCATGTTCTCTTAAATGCAATTATTCATTTTTATTATTGTTTGCAGTTGTTCACATATTCGTGAGAATACAATAGCGTCATTGAAAGATGCAGCAAATAAAGGTGCTGATTTAGTTGAGTTTGATGTACAACTTACAAAAGATTTGGTGCCTATTATTAATCATGATTTTGTGGTGTCAATGGCAACAAAATCTAAAACTAATTTTTTAGCCGAAGAAGTTGAAATGGTTCAAATTCCATTGAAAGATTTTTCTTTTGAACAATTACAAAAACTGAAGGTAATTATCTAAAATTAACTATTTAAAATTGTGTGCATTATTACATTAAATGCAATTTTATACTTGATAATTTTTTATCAAACTTATTATTTCTAAATCTATAAATATTTTTTAATAACTCTTTTACATTATAAATTATTTTATTTTTTGTTGTTGTGTTTGACAACATGTTATTAATTTCTTATTCTAAAGCAGAATATTATTCAGAGTATTTGTAGCGACGACACTTCTAAACAAAGGTTCACGAAAATCGACGTGCTTACTCTCCGCTTACCCGCAGGTGACTAGAAAAAATATTGGGTCTCTTCGGAAGGCCCTCCACTACCACGCCCTGGTGGTCCGACCCCCCTCCACCGTTCCGTTCGCGCTACAGAAATTCAGTCCTACTACTTTTTGATCCTACCCTGTATATAAGAAAAACAATTTTGGGATGAGCAGTTAATTAGTTATAAGTACTTATTTAAAGTTTTGAAGACAGTAGTAGTGAATCAATATTTGCCCTATACCACTCTACTTTGCTCAACAATAATTTAAATATCTATAACTCATACTATTAGGTTTTGATTTATTGAAGTACTTCCAAAAATATTCTGCTTTGTGATACAAAATTCAAAATGCAAGTTGTCATTGTAAAAAGTAAAAATTATAACTATAAAAGAAGTAAGTTATCAAATTTTTTTTTTAAAAATATTGTAACAACTTCAAATTATGTGGGAAAAAAATTGTTTGTAGATTTTGTCAATATACATTTTTTAAATTGTGTTATCAACTTTATTTGGATTCACCATTTTAAAACAATTTAGATCTCAATAAATTAAATGTTTAATTAAATGAATAACTTTAGCAGTTAATGTTTTGGCTGTCTTATAGTATGCAGTATACCGGCATGTTACGAGTAAAACAGCATGCATGCTCACATGTATAAAAATTATACTTTCCAACCAAAAAATTATCATTTATAAAATTAATGTTTTCAAAAATATAAAAATTAATAATTGAAAAAAAATATATAAAATTGAAAATTGAAAAAAATTATGAATACAACGATACTATAAAAAATGTCAGCTATATATTTTAAAAATGCATTAAATAAATATAGTTGATTTCTTTGTCCAAAGTAATGAATTAACTAATTAATTCATTAGTTAATTGTAAACCACATAAAAAGCTCGCAGTAAGAAACTGTAATTCTGACAATCAACATAAAAATCCTCTAATAACTTTATACCGGCCAGTACCTCATACTAATAAGATAGCCATGTTCTCATTTATTTTTATTTTAATAAAATAAATGGCTCTTTGAAAAAAATATTATATGTTTGTTATGTCATTATTATTGCATACATTTTTTTACAGATTTATCATGTTAAAGAACCTTATACTCTTTCTGAAACTCACTTTCTTAATGATGTTAGAAATGATTATCAACCTTTTCCAAAACTTGAGAAAGCATTTACTGATGTTAATATCAATGTCGGATTTAATATTGAATTAAAATGGACAATGAAACTTCAGGTTATTATTTATTATAACTGTGATATATGTAAATAAAATGATAATTTTTATTTAAGCCTAATTTTATTTGTTTTATATTTAATTGGCTATTGAATTTACAGGATGGAACCTATGAACTTGACAATCCATTCGACATGAATTTATTTGTTGACACTATACTTAAAACCACATTTGAATTTGCAGGATCACGAAGTATTGTGTTTTCTTGTTTTCATCCTGATGTCTGTACTATGTAAGTTATTATGGTACTTATGTCATATTTAAAAATTAATGTCTTTATTTCTAAACTTTAATTTTACTAATAACATATCTAATACCATTAGATTATGCATATAACCAAATGGGTGCATTGTACAAAAATAAAAAAAATGTTATAAATTTAAATTAAAAGTAGGAACAAACTGAACTACTGAAGTAACATACTACCAAACCTTTAAAATATGAATTAATTTTTTCACACTTGTCCAATCAGTGACAAGAACTTTTGTTTTTTTCTTGTTCTCGCTCATGCCCTCCTTTTTGTTTATTCTTGTTTTTAGTATTTACGAGTATATTGAAAATGATATTAGAAATAAAAAAAACAAATTGAATATTGTACATTGACTTAAAATAAAAAGTTTCAGTAGGATATAAAATATAATAAAAGAACATTAAACATTGGGGTCAATAAATGTTAAGCACCAGTATCAGGTCTGTCGTTTGTTGTCTGTACTCTGTAATACAAACTGTTTGTTTATTAAATAAAAATGTAGGTCATGTTATTCACAAACATAGTTGTATATTATGTATTATGTCAATCACAATATAATATTTTATAACCCGTCTGAATAACTATTTATAGATTTGTGGTTTTTTGGCTTATCATTATGATGTAATAAGACAACATAATTACGTAAGAAATTAAGTTATTGTTTATTTTTTTGTTCACACCATACATTTGTTTTCGTTATTATTAGTCAACTATAAATAACAAAATATTAATTATTTTCAAGTTTTCAACATACCAGGTCACTTCTTATACAAGCATAACAGGCCACCGGACATTGTCCCGGTTGCCTGGCGGGCCACTCCCCCTGATTGTATGTAGCTAAAGCAAATTATAAACCAATTTATAAAGATTATATATAAGTATTAAATATACAATGAAATACAAGTATATAATATCTTATGATTTATGATTAATCATTTTTTAGGCTTAAAATGAAGCAAAATCGGTATCCAATATTGTTTTTAACTCAAGGTGTTACTATCCGGTACCCTGCATATGCTGATCCTAGATGTCATTCTATACAAAACGCTGTTTACCATGCTACTTGTCACGATTTATTGGTAAATTTCCAGATGTTTTTTCTTACTAAAATTATAATTCATATACACTGTATTAGTTTATTATTTATTTGTTCAACCTGTAACTATTAGTCTTTTATGTGAGATAAAACTTAAATTATAAATAAGGGATTATTTCACTTTAGAATAAAATTGTTTTTATCTATTTAGGGAGTAAATGTTCACTCTGAAGATTTGTTGCGTGATCCATTACAAATAAATATTGTCAAACAGGCTGGACTCGCACTATTTTGTTGGGGAGATGATAATAATTGTAAAGATGTGGCTAATAAATTCAAAAAACTAGGCGTGAATGCAGTTATATACGATAAGTAATAATTTATTATTTTTAATTATAAATGCTCTAATTTTTAAACAGATTATTTGGTTATAATTACATAAAGTTTTTTATGATGACTTGCAATAATTCAGCATACTATTATCTAAGGTCGGATATTAAAGACAAATTAAAAGTTTGAAAACATTTTAAATGTAACTTTTTCTATGGTGTACAGTTATTTACTATCACTTAAACTAACACAAAATACAATGAATAACTCTTTTTAATTTGATGTTTAATTATAAGAAAAATAGTCTGTTTAAAGTCTTTACTGATATTATTCAATGAGTTATAAAAACTGGCTTACCGTAATTGCCTATTTTTTATGTGTAAAAGTTGCTTGTTTCATGCAATAATTTACTTATTTTTATAGTATATTTTTGAATTTGTATGTGTTTGTGTGTGATATGTTTTTATGAATTAAAAATTTTAAAGGATTTAGAATTTGTCAAATCTTATTAAAGACATTTTTATTACATACACTTCTATAATCTCAGCAATCACTTATTGCAACACCAAATGGCGCAACCGGCCATTATCTTTTTAAGATATTTTAAAAAAAACTAAACGTTTAATTAAAATCTGATACATCTAACATCTTTAGCACAAGAAGTCACAAATTAATTAATCAAAAATATAATTTTAGGTGGGAAATCATTGTATAAAGTGACTAACTTTTATTTGTGTAAGATCGGTAAATTTATTGAGTTAGGCAAAATGTTGAGCTGATTATTGTTTTAGCTGATTATAATTTTAACTACAATAATTTAATATTTAATAATAACTTGAAGAAAACCATTTTTTGTGTAGTGTACTCCTTTAATTTTTTATATAGTCATGTTAAGTTAATTATTTTCTTAATTTACACCACAAAGATGATATATTTTGTTTAATACCAATTATAATTTCAATATAAATAAAAAAATAATTGGAAATATTATTATTAATGTTATATGTATTGTTAATACCAAACTGTTGACTGTTTAAGTGTAGAATGCAGTATTTCTGGATTTCAATAGGGATTAAAAACGTATAATATGAATACAACTTAGTATACATTTTTACCTAAATACATTAATTTGAAATCTCTCAACAATAACACTACTAGAATCCCAATTTGGTGTTTAAATATATGTTGATGCCATGATATCTTAAAAAATTAGCCTAAATAATTAACTACTTTTGATTGTAGGGTTTAACATAGATTGTTAATCTTAAGTTAAAAAAAGTAACTGATTTTTACTATGTGAAGTTACTTTTTTTTCTATTTAACTTGTAAATTTTACAACTTTTAATTTTGAACTTAAATTAAATTTTTTTATATTTATGAACTTGTAGAGTTAAAAAAAATTGTAACATGTCCAGCATTGCTATCATTTAAGATTTAGCTAATATCTATAATACTATTTATTTTATTTATTCTTCAAGAAGATAATCCCTTTGAGTATGTTTTCATGTAAGGTGCCACGAGTTCACATTTCGAAATATTTTGTATATTTTTAGTGTTAAGTTGATAATTATATTTTCCATCAATTATATACATATTTTTAAATATTTCTTTAAATGTTGAATAATTTTATTATTTATTAATTACTTTATTTCATAGGTTGGACAAAAATGAGTTACTGAAAAAAAAAATGTCCTGTTCTGTTAAGAATCCAGATGTCTTCATTGCCAATAATTATTGTGATCAAAATGATATATTCTTATCAAACCAACAATCACTTAAAGATGATCCACATTTACGTGAAGACAATGTTAGTACATAGTGTAAATTTAATTTTTAACATGTGTATCAATCAGTAGTAAAGCGTGGATAAACTTAACAAGTACATAGTTGTAAAACAGTTCTGAAAAAGAAAATTATTAATACTATTATTAGTTATTTAATTTGTTATATTGGTGGAAGGTTTTATCACATTAACGTAAAATATTTATAAAATGACAAATTATCAAATATAAAAAATAATGCTTTATGAATGACGATCAATTTACAAAAAAGCTGTCGATAAACGTGAACATGGATTAAATATATTATAAATATTATATAGGCATTGACAATACAATATTTGGTGTTCGTTATTCTTTATTATTATTTTTAGATTCGATCCACTAGGACTGCATGGTTTGCTGAAGGAAATGAGAAATAAGTATTTACTGGTTTCCTATCACCATGTGCAATTAGTGGATTAAATTTAAATTAAAATAATAAATGCCAAATAATTGCATTGCTGTTGCCTATCTATAGAATATTTAATCTATATAGCGAGACATATCTCGTACAAACGTTACAGTAAATGTTCTGAAACTTTGCATCCCCGCCATATCGTCACCTTATAAAATCACGTGTAGGGATGAATCACACTGAGTGGTGTCTTATGTATAATGTCTTATTATCTATTATATAAAATTTTTAATTATTGAAAAACTAATTATGTAGCCAATATTCATTGAATTAGATGGAAACAAAATAACTTAAAATAAAATTAGGATTTTTTATTGACATGTATAAATATGATTATTTATACTGTCTTATTGTCTCTTGCCACTGATTTTAATATTTAAACCTATTCTAAAAAAATATATATTTTTTAAATAAGCTAAAAAGAAATAATAACATTTTAATTTACAAATATTTATTATTAAAAGAATTTATACAATATTTAATTTTTAAGTAGATACAATAGTAAATCATTTGTCGGGGGGGGGGGGGGGG
>JACXSJ010001871.1:21397-35468 GCA_014851325.1 Pentalonia nigronervosa | reverse complement strand
TTTAGGAAAAAGATAATAATAGATATTTCATGGATGTTGGTAAGGCCAGTTTTCAGAATCAATGTTCTTCAACAGAAACATTATGGAATGAAAAGATAAATGATTCTAAATCACCTTCAAAGAAACAGAGGTATTATGTGTACACATTATATTTTATTCTGACTAATAATTGAATATTTATTTAATATATCAAACATGTTGATAAATAGATTTGACTGTATTGATGATACATTGGAACCGGATGGTAAACCAACCAAATCCAAAAAATCTAAGTAAGTAATAGTATTACTAAAAAATATGAATAAACTTTATAAGATTCTTTTTCCGAGCAACGTATACCAGGGGCATAATTAAAGAGGAATGATGAGGGTGATAAATCCATCTCTCAAGACTGATAATTGATAAAATAGTATTCTCAACTACCACTGTACTTGAAAATATAGTAAAAATTTATTATTTTGTGTGTAAAAAAATGTCTATCTGAATTTGAATATTTATAAATATTTAATGGCGGACTACATTTGTTATAAAATATATCATCTGATGTAATAATATTATAACTTGCAATATGTATTTTAATTGTTTTTCTTTATAAACTATTATTGAGTATTTTTTATAAGTCTCCATATTCCAATATTGTTATTTATTACAGTTTATTGATGACTGAGCTCATGGTACTACTTTATATGATTTTTCATGTTTGAAAATCCTTATTATAGCACTAAACTGATTGGTGGTATGATAAAAAATTGAACACAACTAAATTCCTTAGTGATAAATAAAAACTACCACTTCCGTAACATTATTTCATTATTTTAATTGTAACACTATTATTTTTTTGTTTCAGGACTGATATTTAGAAGATTAGTCAGAAATAAACATTATCTAGTTTTGAATGATGTCAAATAATCAAAATAATATATAAGCATATTATGCTGTATTTATTATATTATATATTTTATTAAATGTCTTTTATATATTATTAACTATTAATAACTGCTTATTAACCTATCAGTGTAAGAATGGGAATTATTTATAAGCTACAAAGTTTTAACTTAAGTATTAATTGAGTTAGATAAATTAGTAAAAACATAATATTTTTTAAAACATAACAAAAATGTATTTTTATTGGCATTTAACTATAGATGTTTAAATTATTTTGCATAAATGCGGTTTGGTGCTGTAATTTAAATTCATAAATATTAATATTAATCTACTCTGTATGTGCTCAGTATAGTAATAACTGAAAATTTGCAGAACTATTACAACATTTCTAGAAACCAGGGATTTTTTTATATCTAATTATAATAGTTTTTGATGAATGTTGATTATTATAAAATTATTTTCATATGGAAGCATTATTTTATATTATTATTATTTGGTGTTTTATGATTATATTATTAATTATTATTTGGTATTTAAATGATTATATGATTAAATATTATTTGATATTTATTTTATTATTTTATTATTTACCTATAATATTTATTACAAAGTTTAAAGTGGCACAAAATGATTAATGGTACAGTTTTAACTTACTGTATTAGTACTGTATTGTCAGTATTTCATGCATATAAACTTTAATAATTCTTATTATTTCAACATTTTAATTTCATTATGTTATCACAACCAATAATGGATGAAGAGTGTTCTTGGTTTTTATTGGTTCTTGTATTGCTCCAAATTAGAAACCCATTTTATTAATTTAACTTATTTGTAAATTTCTCCATTTTTTAACCAAACTAGCTCCCATTTTTTAGAATGTAAACTGTATAATGATAAATGATTATACAATAAAATATTTAGTAAATAAGTATGTTTTTGAATTAAAATAATATAATAATTAGAGGTGAATACTTCTATTTTTTTCATATTTGTCTATAAAGGTCACAGAATAATGAGTGATCTATAAATATGCTTCATAATCACTAAACTACAAAGCTTTATTAAAAAATTTTATGTTGTCATTACACACATAAATGCATATGAGAATATATTATAAAAATTAAGACCATATCTTCAATTTTAATATAGATATGTTTTTGGGCAGGATACAACTTTTTTTTGACCATGGTCAATTTAACATAACATTGTTTATGAATGGTAACCATTGTTCACATAATATTTTTATATATAATAAGTTTAATTTAATGATTAGTTTTGAAATTTATTTGCTTTAATGTATTAAAAAAACCTATGATTCCACAATTTTCCTTGCAGGAGGGGAATATTGAGTAGCATGCCTGTTAACGTTGAATGTGTTAAAACAAATAAAAATATATTTGGAAAATTGAAAGTAAAAAATAATAAATTCACTACTTTCAAGATTATAGGTTGGTATTACATATTAAATGCAACAAGTATAGTAAATTAACTTAAGTTGTCATTTGAAGTGAGATTATCGATGTTGATATTTTAATTGAGTTATGAGATGGACTATTTAATTGCAAAGTTCAGCAAGTTAATAATTTTTTTTAACTTAGTTGAGTTAACTTAATATGCATTGATAAGAATACACTTATATATTAAATAATTATATATTTTTGTGCAACAAATAAAGTATTATTATTATAAACAAAGTTAGTCCATTAAAAATTTCTAGTGTTTTTTCAACACCGACAAATAATTGAATACATAGATAGACTCATTTTGGTACAAATTACAAACACTATTTTTGACTATCTATGATGGTGAAAATTACTAATTAGTAATTACATATCCTTATTTTCCACACGGTTAACACGAAATATGGTGTTATATTTTTATTTTATAATGAGTTATAACTTTTATAAGTAGGTACCTACTTAAATAATTCATTCTTTTAAACTCATATAATTTATTTTAAATAAAAATATGAAGAAAAAAAATACATTCAAGAACAATAAATTAATATCCACCTCTACAAATTCGTTAATATATAAATTTGCTCTAATATTAACTAAACATCAATTTTAAATTTTAATGTCTTTATACTGTAGTAAGAATCTGATGGTACCTACATAGATTTCACATGAGTATTAGACAAAGTCAACATAACGGGCACGATGTTTTCTTTAACGTATTAAACTTATAATGTGAATTATTAGTAGGGATGATAAATTATAGAAAGTAAAATTGGAAAATTATGAGCAAAAAACAAAATACGCATAAAAAAAAAAAAAATCAAAAATATGCGTAAAGACACAAAATATAAAATTTTATTTTTGAATATTTTTTTTAAATATTTTAAATAGAAATGTACATTTTAATAGATACTAATTGATAATAAATAAAAAAAAATGTATTGTAGGTACTCGTAATAGAATAAATCTGTTACATTGAATATCCAAACAACTGAATAATATTATGTATCATATCTTCAAGATTTTAATATTTAAACGACGATAAATGCTCGAATTAATATTTTTTCGGAAAAACTTCTTTTACATATTCTGTTGAAGTTATTATACAGACGTACCAAACCAAGTCATCACTAGTCAAATCTTCTGAATTCTGGCAATCCCTCTATAGATGTACTTCTTAAAAACTTCTTATGTCTTATCTTCGCTCGACGATAACTAAACAACATCTACCAATTAAGCAATATTAAGCATTGAAAGTACCCATATTATTTTTATTATTTTTTCTTATTATTTATTTATACTAATTTCTTTTAAAATAAATTATATCTAAAAGTGATAAAAAAAAAGGGTGGCAAGTGAATACCGCTCTTGTTGTAGAGTAGGTATAGAGTGGGACACTTTCAGGATATGTTACATTTGAATTCAATAATATAATCATTGTATACGAAAAACGATTCTGAGCGAAGACGGTTTGTTGACTGTTACCCTATATAACTAAGTGTATATTAAGATATTATTGTTATTAAAATAATTAATTTTACCATTAATAATAATACCTACAGCTTGGATTATTTTTTGCAGAAAATAATGCATTTGAAAATGTTATTGAGTGCATAAATTATAATAATATAATTTAAAAGTATCAAACACCCACTAAAAATATTTTTAAATTACAAAAAAATAACTAACATCGTTATTCTTCATTTAAACATCTAATTTCGTCCAAATTTGAACTTAAAATGTCTATAAAAATTAACCATGTAAATATATTTTTTTGATTTTTTAGTTACATTATTAAATACTTACGAAAAACCTGTTTTTAATTTTCAATCCTTAGCTATAAAAACTGAACATTTTACAAATTTTGAACTACAAAACTAAAAATAAAAATTGAAAAAAATATGCTTATGTATTTCAATATTTTTGATCTGCTATTATAATAACTTATGAGAAATCTTGTATTACATTTTCAAGTATTTTGACCTAACAAAAATGTTTTAATCTATATTTATAGAAAAAAAAAAATAAATAAAAACACCGAAAATGTTTATTTCTACAATTAGCTCAAAAATTTAAATATTTTTTTAATTTTTTGGTATATAGAAACGATAATCTAAACATTTGGTGAAAATTTCAAGTATTTACGGTTATTCCTTTTTGAATTACAACAAAATAAGAAAATCCTTCCCTGAGACATCGGTGGTCTACGGGTGAATATCTAAAGTCTAATTTCATTCGCTCATAAAAAATTAGTTTGACTTTTCTGTAAATTTTATTTTAGAAAAGTAGAAAAATGTATAGATAATCTTGTATTGAATTTTCATACTTAGATTTAAATATAAAAATTTTTATGAATTTCCTAATCAAAAAACCGAACATTTTCGTGGTTTTTAGGTATTTTGTCAAAATTTTAACTTTAAACGCCTATAAAAAACTGTTATAAATTATTTACAACTTAGATGAAATAAATAAAATACAGACAAATAACGTCTTTATTATTGATAAGTATATAATAATATTGTGGCGCCTTGATTGACCGACCAGCGCGCAGCATGCAATAATGATAATGATAAAAATAATAATAGTAATAACATTGTAGGGCGGCTCGGTTATTTTTAGGTCTCTCGTCGATTCTCGTTTATAAATATATATACAGGGTGATTCACCAAAATGCACACCCCATATTTTCTTTTAATAATGAATTTATTCAAATTTTGATTTTTGGAATTTTAAAATACACTCAAAGACCATATTTTTAAATTCTTGAATTTTTTTGTACTACTTAAGGAGTGTCTTGCGGTGATACAAACTTCTGTTTTTAAATAAGAACCCCCTATTTTACTGTGACTTGTTTAGTGGATAATTTTTTTGAAAATATTAATGTATCATATTTAAAATTCGAATGAGCAATTTCTTAGTTATTAAAATGTTTGTATTAAGGATAATAGTCCTTAAAACTGGTTTCACATAAATATAAAATAGATGTAAAATTGGATCTAGTTTTTATTATAATTGAGCCATTTTTTACAAATTATTAATATAGATAGATTAATATTAATGATTACAATTTTCGAATCATCATAGCCACAGTATCATAACTATGTACCTTTTATCCTTAGAACTCAAAGTTAAATAACTCAAACACTACTCGTACGAATTTTGATTTTGATACGTCAAAAATTTCAGAAAAACTATCTACTGTATAATTTATAGTTGAATAGGGGTATTTTTGTTTGAAAAACAAAAGTTTATGTCTCCACAAGACACTCCTTAAGTAGTACAAAAAATCTCAAAAATTTGAAAATATGGTCTTATGTATATTTAAAAATTTAAAAAAAATCAGATTTTTAATTACTACATTGTTGAATAAAAAACAAGGGGTGAGCATGCTTGGTGAATCACCCTGTATATATTTTATTTTACGAACGCCACACGGTTACTACAACTCTGAACTCTCCCGTGGAGATCTTGTTCAGTTCATCGTGTACACTCGCCGCCGCCGCCGCCGCGACAACGACAAACGCCATATCGAAAAATATTATCCAATATAACGTTATAGAGTTACTTTAAGTATACTAGCAAAGTCTTGTCCCGAGTGTTCGAGTTCACGTGAAATTTTGTTCCGTTTTAGCTTGCAAATCGCATTTATGTTCCTGCTACGTAAATTATTATTATTATAACTTATAAAATTATAACACTAGCTGCTGCACAATGCCCGTTTACCCCATACAGCACGTGCCGATCGTGAAGTCAAAGAGACCAGAGAACTCGGGCTTTTACAATGACTTACGTCCGTTGTCTCTTTATTCCGTGTACGTTTATCGCTTATATTATAGTTTTATATGATATATCATACCTGCAGTGGGTATGCTTAAGTGTACCTTTACAAATACTGAAATACATAATATTTGTACGATTGTAGATTGTGCTAGCGCAATGTAAATATTATCCTAATATTATGAAGATTAAGAATTTTATTTAATATTTTAAATTTATAAAATAGTTTTTTTATAAGACTATCGATATAAAATATGTGCTCCTTCCATTTAAGATTATAATTATAGTCGACAATGCCTAAATATTTAATTTTAGTAACATTTTTAAGTATATGGCAATTATGACAAGTATGTATTTTGCTTAAGCAATTGAAGCTGTGTATTGTGACATCTTTTGGAGGGACTTTAAAATTATTTATACTAAAAAAAATATAGATTTAGATTTATAAATAATTAAGTTCAAGAAAATTGTTATCTAACCAGGCTTTAATATCACCGATACATTGATTAGCTAAACTATATAAATTGTAGATATTAACATGTTCAACTAACACCAATATATTATCGGCAAAACAAATTACCTTACCTTGATTGATAGTTTGTCATATGGGTGACGCCACATCCGCATGTGTTGTATCTTACAAAAGTAAAACATAGCAAAAACTGTTTTGAGCATGAAAGAATCGAGAAGGTTAAAGTCACAACTAAGAAACGACATTTTCACCACATAAAAAGCAAAAATTTGGTTATGCAATATGGTTTTTATTTTTTCGATATCGGAACTATAAAAAAAAAATTATTTAAGGTTGAAAATAATGGATTTTAAAACAAAAAGAACTTTTTTTTTTAAATCCGATATCGAAAAAATAAAAACGATATTGCTCAGCCAAAGTTCTCCTTATTATGTGGTGAAAATTTTGTTTCTTAATTATGACTACAGCCTGAGTGGTTCTATCTCGCGCAAAACAGTTTTTGCTGTGTTGTACATTTGTAAGACGAAGACAACACATCCGCGTGTGGTGTCCTCTTAACTAGGATCCATTAAAAGTTAATGCTGATGCAGTGATGTCGTGTGTTTATATTATTTAAGATTTTTGCAGTAATCTTTATTCAAATTACGATTTCAATGCTCGATTATGTTTTACTGCAGCGTCGTAGCCATCCCAGTCTCAGCCATCGTGTTTACGCTACTGCTATATTTTAATACAAATATTTCATAATAAAGTTTGAAATAATGTTAAATACTTACGTCCTGCTGAACGCAAATTTAATGCCTACCTATTCTATACATTTGTAAGAAAAATGCGGAAAAGAGTTTCGTTAAATTAACATATACATGCAAAATCATACATACTCGTATAGGTAGTATCTAATTGAAAGTATAATGAATTTTTAACATGATGGTTAGTTATTAGGAGGGCCTAGTACTTAAGAATAACTATAAGAAAAATAAACTTATAGAATCAGTTGCTACTTGCTAGGTCACGAATTGTTTAAACATTAAATGTTTTTTATCTTTAGCCCTGAAAGAAAGGAATTGATATAGTAGTAAATGCATGGTTGAGAGGGCTCTACTCACTCAAACACGCTTTATAAGGCGTTTGGTATAGGCAATTTTAATGACATTTTAAGAAAAATAAATGTTTATATACTAATTTAAAGTAACTTGCAAGACGTGGTCTCAGGTCATATTTAGTTGTTGTGTAACTAAAAAATTATTTTGAAAAAATGGTTTCACTCTGTAATAATTGATAATATAGCATTATGAATACTAATTTTGAAATCAAGTGTTACATTTTTTTCAAGCTATTTTTTTACCAATTATTCTATACTATTATTTAAAATAAAATAAAAAATCAAAGTTCGATGCGGCCTGTAAAAATTTTTTTCTTTCAGATAAAAAAAATTATTAAATCCGACAATTTTACAAAGCCTAATAGTTTTTCCTGTGAAAACATTTTTGTTAGTATAATACACTGTATTAACACCCCCTAAATAGGTATAGGGCAGTAGATTAGTAGAAAAGTATTATAATTAAGGTGGCAACTAAAATATAAAATCAATTTTTAAAATTTTATAGAATTGCGAAAAATTTGAAAAATCGGCACTGGGCCTCTTAAACTAATTATACATTATTATACAGTTTAAGTATGTTTTTGTTATAATTGTATTATTGACACCATTGGGCATAGTTTTGGTGTTCAAATTTTATTTCTAAAAAAAGTATTTGAACTTATCAAATAGCAACTAACTAGTAAATACTACCTACCTATATAAAATATTGATCATATGAGAAATTTATTATAGAGGGTACCTATATAATATTTAGTAGGTATTCACATCGATTAGAAATGTATCTATGTTAGAAAAATGGTAGCTATATGATTTATAACCTATATCACGCCATTATCATCATATAATTTATAATACGAACTCTTAGTAAATAGTAATTAGTTCATAAAATTGTTTTCAATATTAAATTATAGTTACTATGTGATGCATATTCCTACATTCTGTATAAAAAGTAGGTGGGTACTTAAGCATCCTGTTAAATTTAAAGTTATTTTTTATAAAAAATCAAACTATAGTAGGTAGTAGTTACTAATTAGTAATTACTATCTATAAATAAACTTAATTTTGTCAAAATCATAGGTCTTTTATATGCTATAATTAAAAATTTTGGATTTTAAAAGGCTCTTTGAAATTATTAAAAATAAAAATGATCCAGTGACCAAAATTATAGGGCTGTAGAGATGTATTATTTGTAGTATCAATTGGCCATTAGTTATTACTTATTAATAATTAATAATAAATTATACTATTATAGTACTATAAAAATATATGCTCAGGAATAAAACTACATTACATTATTTTAAAACATTTATTTCTGATTATAAAAAAAGGTTATCTATAGTTGTATACGATTTCCAGTTGTTTTTCGTTTTTTCGTAATTTTATAATATAAGTTAAGTATATACATTTAAAATAATTAATACCTAATATCTTACTGGTAGGCTAAACTATTAACACGCATTTATAAATCATTTGGAAAAAGTTAAAATATTAAATAATAGAGTAAATAAATATTAAAATAATAATTAATAAATATAAATATAATTATAAATTTATAATAACTTTTTTATAGTTTAGAAGAAAAATAATATGCAAATGTACTGAAAATGTACGTACACAGAAGCTTATCTGCATGTGTACATAATGACAAAAAAAATGGTAATACATTAGTAAAGACTAATGAATAACGATGTTTCGTGTGTGTGAAGATTACATCTATTATCAGAACTCTATGTAGGTTTTTTACTAATAAAAATATTAACCGATATCTCTCCCTTTACCGTATTATACTGTTTCGTGACTTTGATAAATGACAGTTATAAATTTGAATATACATTTTTTTTGTATTCGTTATCCAAAAAAAATTATTACAATACACAGTCAAAATGATCTAGATAAGATAATTTTTTTTTAAATAATTGTTTTGGTAAATATTTATTATTTGTTCAAGATACTCTATTATATAATTTTTAAATCAGTGAAGTATAAGACTTATAACTTAAGAAACTCTCGAATACGCATTATAAAATAAAATTAAATAATAAATAGAATTTTTATTTTTATTGATATTTAAAAAATTTAAATAACTATTGTTATAGTTTGCAGTAACACAATCATCAGGCTCAAAAATATTTTAGGACATAATACTATGTTCATAATATGTGTGGAAACCTACACGTCGCGGTCGTGTCGCTCTGTGTAGTGTGTACTTATGTATACACGAAGGCTGCAAGCACCCGCCTACAAAACCAGATGTACAAATAAAAAAATAATTAAAAAAAAATTGTTCATTAAAAGTATTTAAGTACAAGTATATTATTCAACACTAAAATTGAATTAAATTAATCGCACTTAATAAAATAAGTAGAATTTAAAATAGTTTTTATTTTAATCAAATAATTAAATTGTGCACTATAGTTTAGTTAAAATTTTGAACTGTTGTTCATTTAAGTTTCATCCTTAATTTTTGTGATTTGAATTTGTTTTTTAATATTTAATTAGCTGAATCTTAGGTCTAAGTATAATATAATGTTATAATATATTATATTAAATAACACTTATGTGTAGATATTTATTTTATATCGCTCCGCACCATGCCGAGTGATACAGTGGAACCTCGATAAGTCGAACCTAAATAAGTCGAAATAAATTCCGTTCCGTACGAAAACTTTAGTAAATTATTGACCTTAGTAAGTCGAAAACCTCATTAAGTAGAAAAAAATTGATTTCCCTTGAATTTCGACTTATTGAGGTTCCATTGTATTTATTACCCTTCCACCGTCAAAAAATGTTAAATGCTTAAATTTAAAGACTACCGATGGGCCATAGACGGTCAGTGGTCACTAAGTCAATATACCATAGTGATTATTATGGATTATACAAATTTTAATACTAAATAGAATTTAATAACGTAGAATAAAAATATATTCTTGTATCTAAATATGCTCATAATTCAAAGGCATGGAAAAAAGAAAAATGTTCTTGAAAATATTGTTCTTAATTTATTTAAACTTGACAAATATGTCTGTCTATTGTCTTTACCGGAACACAAGATATGAGTGTATAAATAATACTAAATAGCACTTTCCACTTTTAGCAAGTTTCATTCTAAAAAATAATGAATGTTTAAAAGACAGAATATAGTAATAATGAAAAAACCATATCGTAAAACAAATTTTTTTTTTTTGGCTTAGAGTCTAAAATGATTAAAATTTTAGTATTATTTTGATGACCTATTTTTAAAAATATGGTAGACTACCCGTCATCATAATATATTATACTCTACTTTTTTTTTTATATAATACACCATGATATAATATTATTAATAGTCATTTCATATGTTCATATTTTTAATCTGACATTCAGTAGCGATTCATTGTAGGAAATTCATTGTTATAATGAATAACGAGTCTGATTGTAATTTTTACCACCTAATGTCTTATAATACCACCATTATTTTCGACATATCTTAATGGATATAAATAATGGGAATTGGTTACCTATTACATTTTATCAATAATCGCCATCCAAAGGATAATGATAAAAGTAATATTATTTTCACAATGTTTCACTGGTTTGTATCTCAATGATGTGTAATTATGTAAACGTAACGGATCGGGCGTGTTTCTCATTGATTATTTTTGTAACGAAAAAAAAAAAACAAAAAAAGATTAGGTTCGGTTCGTTTCACGTGAACATATTTTGGCAGACGGGAGACTGAAGTATTTTTAAGAGTTCTCATCGCGTTTTGTTTATGCATGGAAATGAGTAAATTTATGTTTTAAATAATATAATATATGTATGGATTGCTCATTTGCCAAAAGTAAGCGCTAACCTAACCTGTAAAAAACGTCAAATTTTTAAATGGTTGGGTGGGCTCCTTACACGGTCCGCGCAACGGAATGTTTCTTAAATTTACAGCACGTTGGTCTATTTTATGTAGTAAAACACAACGCCATTGAGCATTTAGTATAAAAAAAAATTTAAACTACATTACAAAATCACTATTTTTATTCTCAATAATAATTATTTATTGTCGAAAAGACCTCGTTTTCGTAGTGAAAAGTTTTAAAAGCCCCATAATGTTTGTCCTTATATTCAAATGGATATTCAACTTATTAGTTGTTAAATTTTTATGGTATATTTATTATTTATTATGACGTACCTATGGACTAAAAGTATTATTATGAATTGAAAAAAACGAGAACTTGTTATGATGTTATACCTATATTAAGTGTCGAATGTACCTCTTCATTGAGTATTTCATTTTAGTGGATTTGTAAATTTGAATTCAATAAAAAGTCATTGCAGACGAAAACGCTGCAACACGATTGCGCACCAAATGATATGTGTATATACTATATAATGCCATTGATTATAAATTCTAATATTTATAATCAATTATACTACATATAATTTATGTACAACATAAAATATTATAATATATATTAATTATTAATTCACAATTGTCATTCCCAATTATTACAGGTTTAGGATTGACAACAAATTATCATCGTTGACTTTGTTAAAAATTGTTTTTTATTTCTAAATTTTTGTTATAAAACACTACTAATAATACTAGTATTTATAATCAATGGTAGTGCTTATACATATCATTTGGTGCGCAATCATGTTGTAGCTATATGAAAACGATTTTGAACGGAGACGATCTGTCAATCTATACTTTAAGGATATTTTATAATTTTATAATCATTTTATATTGCTATTAGTATTTATTTTATTTTCTATTGGTAATTGGTTAACCTTATTCATGCAAAATAAAATCGCAATATCACACAATAATTATTAATATATAATGATATAATATTATTACCTGTTATTAACTTATAACTTATAAGTCAATAACAACGTAAGCACCATAAAATGGCGTGAATAGAATCGTGGTATAAATAACTTAAAATGAATCTATATATTTTTTAAATTTAGCTGTGTATAGTAAATAGTAATAAACGAAGTGTTAAAAATGTTCAAGTCTCTACGAATAATATTTTTTTGAATTACAACAAAATAAATGAAATTGTTATTTATTGTCAACATTTAAACTTGAAATGTTTATAAAAAAATGTGTTCATGTGTTTTTGAGGTTTTTAGGTTGCCATAAGAAACCTATAGTATTCTAATTTTAAGCTTTAGTTTTTAAAATTTAACAACTTTTTAACTAAAAAATAATTTGCAAACTTTCGTTATTTTAAAATATTTTGAAATTTGAACCTTTAACGCGTTAAAAAGCGCGCTTAAAAAAATGACATCTATGAATTTTATATATATTTAAACATATATAGAAACAACTAATGTAGTGTCTTGTATTACATTTCAATGAATTTTTTATCGACATTTATAAAAAAAAATTTCAAATGTCTATAAATAGCTTAAAAAGAGTCTAAATATTTTGAAAACTGTACCATCATGTATAGAAAATGATAATATAAACATTTGTTGAACATTTCAAGTATTAACGACTATTCAGAGCCTGCAGTACCTACTAAAGAAATTTCGGATTTCATATCCACGTGCAAGTAAAAAAATTCTCTGGTTACTTCGTTCGATAATATCCATTGCCACATTTAAAATTCAACAACTACTGCTAATTTTACCATAGTATCTTAAATTAATGTATTGGATTTTTTCAGATTTTACTGGACTAGTCATACGAGTATAAACTATAAAGCTGTGGTAACTTAGCAATAAAAAAATAAATACAAGAATAATATTTTATATTTAATTTAACATTGTTTTTATAATTATAGGTATTGGGTTATTAAACTTTCAAACTTAAATTATAATGAGGCAATGAAAATATAAATATTATGGCTAAAAGTAATGCGTGATTCTAAATATACGCGGTAATTGATCTTGTTAATTACTAATAATATTCGTAAGAAAAAATTATCAGAACGTTGTTTACTGTGTTTAATGATTTGACAGTCAAATTCACGGTATCCATATTAGAGGTCGCGATTACATGTGTAATGAACTACACGGATACCCGTGTTTTTACCTATGACGGGGTTAAAGCCCGTGTTATAAAAATACCCGTGTATATCCGGGTATTAAAAATACCCGGGTATTTAAATACCCGTTACCTTAAATACTCATGTATTTAAATAAAATCGTATTTTTATTTAGATAAAAAGCATACATACTACATAGGTAGTAGGTACGTAATGCAATAAAATTGGCGATAAGATAACTTTGCGAATATTTATGTTTCAACCTTAAAACCAGTTTTACTTTTAATATTACTCTCTTTTACGTATATTATTATACTTATAGCTTATAGTGTTTATGCCTATATAACATTATACGATAAACGAATGCATCATACTAATTTTTAAGCATAACTAATAACTATAAAAATAA
>JACXSJ010001871.1:0-21297 GCA_014851325.1 Pentalonia nigronervosa | reverse complement strand
CCATATACAAGTTCAACATTATGGCCTTTCACTATTCTTTTAATTTTTTTTTTTTTTATTATAATTAAAAGCACAACAACATTAATTATTGGTTTATGACATTTTAAAGTGTGTTAATATAATGAAGATGTTTAATAATATTGTATTTTATATTTTGTACACGAAGAATGTAAGCGGGAATAGTATTATATAGTGAGATTTCGAAACATATGCTCGGTGATTAAATTGTATTGTATAATTTAGTTAGTTTTAGGAAGCTGAATATTTTTTGGATATTATCTGGATCGGGTCCTAGTGCTTTATGGAAACAGTTATTTTGAGGTGCGGGTTTTGATATTACTGTATTTCTGGCAGAAGTAAATAACTATTTACAAATATACCTAGATGTACAGATGATTTAAAATACTTAAAACCATTTTAGTATACCTATAAAGTTTAATCGGATTTCACGTATTAAATAATGATAATAATATTATTTTATATTATCATTGAACGAAGAACTTTGTATCAATTTTTCAAACTGTTTTACTTACAAATAAAAATTCTATGACTTAAAAGTAAAAAAAACTACAAGTAGGTAAATGCTAGAAAAATTTAAAATCTTTTTAATACCACAAAAACAGACAAAATATTTTGAAAATTTTATCATGTCTAAAAAATGCTAATATAAATATTTGGTAAAAATTTTAAGTCTCTATAGTTATTCATTGTGTAAAAAATGGCGTTTTTTCTTAATTATTTTTTTTTACTATAATATTTTGAAAAATACTTAATATTTTTTACATTTGACCCCCCCCTAAAAAAAATTCTAAATAGATTGATTTATTACCAGAACCCACTCTCGAAGTTGAAGAATGAAGTATTTTTACTAATAAATAAAGTGTCTTCAGATTCACAAAAAAAAAAATTATTATTTATGACATAGGTAAGTGTATTTTATTGCCTACTATTTTGTAGAAGATAATTCTGCATTTAAAATTGGTTTGGTACGCGATCATATGCGCTGTGATTAGAAAAAAGGAGAATATATTAATAAAGATTTAAGAGCACAACCATAAGTTATACTCCAACATTTTGGGGCGGGGACTGATGTTTTAGCAGTTCATTTTTAATGCATGGGGGGCATAGTGGTATACGTAGAGAAACCCTACGGGGTTGTTAAACTTTCTAGATACATTGATCTGAGGGCAGTGCTTGAATTGAAAAAACAATTAAATGCAATTGAATTAAAAATAAAAAAAATCTATTTATTTTTCAAGAAAATGTGTTTGGCTCACTGTACCGTGTAAAAAACACACAATACTCTTCACGTAAAAAAATAAATTTAAAATACATTAAACCAAACAAATAAACAAAAACAACATAATACCAAAATCCCGTATGTATCGGCGTAACTTGAGGAAGGTGGCTAATTAATATATACTTGTACGAGTATAGCGAAATATTATAACATAAAGAAAATTAACCTAACCGAACAACAAATATAATTATATATTAACACATCGTTTGTGAAAGCGAACTGATGCTTATAATATAGTACTACGGATTCAATATTTATAATTTGTAATTAAATGTTTTAGTTTGTATCCTACGCCAAAATCTTTTGGTATGTTCAAGCCACATGGGATATACAAACCTCTGGACAGACTAATGCGATACGAAGGAAACACAAATAATACACCTAGATACCACCCAAGTTTATCTATTTTCAAGGTAAGCTGTTGTGTTTTTTCGTATACTATTGTCTATATCAGGCTTATATATTATTATTAAATATTAATAAAGCGATAATATTATATTTCTCTGGGGCAGGGATGTATCCATACATAATATGTATTATAACATTATATAATAATAATATCACACACCAAATGGCCACATATCCTATATGGGTAAAATACTAAAATACAATATATTTATATTTTTTAATACATTGATTTTATATGATAATATACTATAAGTTCGATATAGCGACGTTAGTATAATAATTTCCACCAATAATTACTAATTAATAATATAATTTACGGTAAAAAGTAATTAATTCATATCTTACTTATACCTTAACAAGATAAAGGTGTTAATACAACTAAAATATTTAATTTTGTCCATCGTGAAAATTAAAATTAAATGTACATTTCACACAACGATTAATGAATATAATATAATGACATAATCACGTAATTATTCAGGCATAGTTACTCATAAAGTTATAAGAATACATTTTAATGGCATATATTGAAAAACAATTTTAAATTTCTACGAAGTAGTTTATAATGATTTTATCAAGTCAATCATTTGGACTTAATTTTATGGTTTAGTCCGAAAATATTTAGACTATAATAATATATGATTTGTGATTAATGTGGCAGACTAAAATCATTAATATTAATTTACTTTTCGTACATTGAATAATATAACTATAAATTACTATAGATTGTATTTAAAATGCTGGACATTTAATTTTTTTTTTTAAATAATCATATATTTACTCATCAAATAATATTTCACAACACGCATCACAGATTAAATAAAACGTTTTATTTAATCGATGATACAAATGTGTACACAAAATAAGATAATTTATACAGGTACAATAATAAGTGTATAGATTGTGTTTGGAGTAGCTATTAAGTAGGATTAATTTTATAATATTTAAATCGTTTAAAGAGAATAAATGACATCGGATAATAATTCTAAAGCAGTAAGTACTAATTTATATCATTTGGATCTATACGATGTGCATAGGTACCTACTGCAGGTATGTTTAGTAATCAGCAGATGGAAGTGGATACTTCCGAAAATGCAAATGAAGACAGTGTAATATTATTAATAAAACATTTTCTAAATGCTGAGTTGCTGGGTAATGATTTTATTCTCTCTCCGCTTATTGCATAGTCCATATATAAATGTATGTAAGATTAGTGTTTTTAATAAAAATAGGGATAATTGTTGAGTATGTGCTTTAAATTTACATTCAATTTATTGAAACTCAAATAATGTATTTATGTACAGTTGTCGCTGCTTATTGAACACACGGTTAATTGACTCATTCGCCTATTAGACTCAAAACAGGTGGTCCTGATTTGCACATATACTAACACACAGCAAAAAATTCGTTTATTCGACTCACACGCCGGTTTATAGGACCATTTGAAAATTATATAAATAAAGCAAATATGTACATACATTGAACAAACGTGCTATAAATGCCATATAAGTCGGTACTGGTATTTTGCTTTTTGGAGATAAAATAAATTATTTTTTCAGGATTAACCAAGCAGTCGTCAATTTTAATTAGTACGACAGGTAGTGTATGAATAGACGTCGTTATGTTCAGTGTGTTGTCTGTGTTTACATTTTCTGTAAAATTTTTTATTTTTCATGTTACAATGAACAAACGACGTGATTTGACCATGGAAGAAAAATTAAATGTTCTTAAAAAGTATGACGAGCTTCCACAAATGAGTCAGAGACAAGCAGCATGTAAGTTGAACGTGTCTCAAAGTGTAGTAGGTAGGATGCTGAAAAGTCGACAGGAAATCGAAAATGCATCATTAGCAAATGTAAATTCAAACCGTAAAAGAAAAAGTGTCGGTAAAGAAGAAGAAGTTGAAGATACTTTGAAACAATGGTTCACAAAAGTCAGAGAAAATATATGCCCGAATTATAGGACCACTGTTGCGCCAAAAAGCCGAGAATCAAGTAAAAAAAAATGGGCAAAAATAATATTTTGGTAACAGAAGGTTGGTTTCACCGATGAAAGAAACGCGAAAACATTTCGTTTGTTAAGTCACATGGAGAACAGGGAGAAGTAGACCATTCAGCTACACGATCATGGATTTATTTAGAATGGCCATTTCTTATCGCCAAATATCCTTCGTCTTGTGTGTTCAATGTGGTTGAAACTGAACTTTACTTTAGGGCATTACCTGAACACACGCACGCGTTCAAGAATGAAAAAACTAGAGAAACTAAAACTAGTAAAGAACGTATAACCATATTATGTTGGTCAAGTATAGATAGTGAAAAAAAGAAAATTGCTTACGATTGGGAAAAGTAAAAATCCTCAAGGTTTCAAGGGCGTTAGGAATTTACCGATAGACTATACTGCAAAGAGTAATGCACGGATGACAAAAGACATTTTCACCGAATGGTTGATCATGTGGAACAATGAACTTCGTCATGACGTCTTATTACTAGTCGATAACTGCACGGCTTATGTGGTTACAGTGAAATTCAAATATATTAACTTCGTATTTCTACCCTCTAACACTACATCAATCATACAACCGTGTTATCAGAGATTATACGCATTTTTAAAGAATATTACAGAACAGGCATGAGAAAGAATGTGATCAGTGTGATTGATGCTAACCTGGAACAAGAATTATGTACCTTACATGCTCATGAAATCGTCAAAAAATGATTGTGCTTGAAGGTTTGCATTTAGCCTATGAAGCGTGGAATGTCGTCAGTAAAATCACAATACGCAATTGTTTCTGACATGGTGGTTTCATTCTCAGTCAAAAAAAAGTTGAAGTTCCTGTTGAAAAATCCACTGACCTATCAACTGAACTTTATAATAAATGGATAAATATTGACGAAGAAGTCCAAACTATCGAACTTGTTACCGAGAAAGAGATATGTGGTGAAATACAGTCTAAATGGACAAAAGAGAATGTGGCTGGTGATAGTGACGAAGAAGAACCTGATAACAAACCACTATCAACTAAACAAATGCTAGAAGCGCTTTAAATTCTAAGAAGAGGGATTCAGCAAAGAGGCGATTTTGACATATTCGAACATAAATCCTACGAAGATATGAATATGAAGTTAGCCGAAGAAGAGAAATTCCAATTAACCCTAGATGGATTTTTATCAAAAAATTAATTAGATTTTACATACCTATATATAATTTATTTTATTTTTAATTGCATAAAGCTAGATTTTTATTTTTATACATACCTTGAATCTCAATAAATATTTTTTAAGTAAATAAGTTTTTAATTTTAAGTATTTTTAAAATTTTTTTGGGTCATTCGTCTTATTGACTCATTTGGTTAATGAACTCAAATGGTCTGGTCTCAAAGTGAGTCCAATAAGCGGCGACTACTGTATATTTTAAACTGTAGATGTTCTCAATATTAATTATTATGATTAAAAAATAATATAATATCACACTATTATTTACGTTTTAAATTCGAGAACCTCTTTATGTTATTAGAATATATAAAGTATAGATATGCCTGCTCTGTATGTGTGCTTTGGTAAAGTAAACAAGTTTTTTAACATCATTTAAATTATCATGTAGATAAAGTACTAAACATATTCACCAATTTAAAATCGATCTAATAGATATGACATTAGTAATATCATAATGCACTGTCAATAATATAATACTATCATTTCAGTATTGACATCATTTTATAGAAGTTTAGTTTTAGATTTAAAATGAGAGAGTGAGAAAATAATCAGGCTTAAAAGATCATGTAAATTATGTTGGTAACATCATTTAGGTTCTGAGACAGTAAAAATGTTTTCAAACTTTCATTAAATTTGAAAGCTGAAGCAATTGTGAAATGTTTAATAGTTTTTGATATCAACTGAGAATTGTTCGATATATTTTCTACTAAACAATTAATAATAATAATATTAGTACGAGATTGAGAATAATTACTCAGATCTAGTGAAAAATAAAATAAGGCTAAGTTCGTGAAGTATTTATTATTTAATGAGAAATGTTATAGACACCGAACCGCATAAAAAAAAAATATCCAGGAAATAGATCTGTTGTATAGTAAGGTGTGTGTATGTGTCATTGAGTTGAGGTCACTGAAATGGATGTGTTCAATTTAAGTTCAATGATAAATCATTACACAATTCAATGCATACAAAAACGATTTTGAGTGGAGACATCCTGTCAGCTTATATTTATAAGGATAATTTATTATGTATTTTATATTGCTATTTTTATTATTTTTTACTAGTGTAATACCTAATGTAAGTTGAACTGATTTTTTCTAAAAACAATTCGTATGTATTATTTAATAACTATTAAATTATATTTAATATAATACTACTAGTTTATATTATTATTATAATTATAAGCTAATACCGACGTACCGAACGGAGCGATTAGGCTCGTGATATAAAAAGCTTAAAATAAATTTAAATATGTTGAAAATTTCAATGTGTATAATAAATAATAATATACGTAGTAACGAAAAGTTTCAAGTTTTTACGAATAATATTTTTTGATTCACAACCAAATAAAAATCTTTTGAGGAAAAAATAAACCATTATATTACATTTAATTGACATCTAGTATTTCTTATGTCGCCAATATATTATGAACTTCTATCACTAGTATTAACTCAAAATGTAAGTGACTTTACGCTAAACTTCTTTTTAATATTCAGTTACAAACATTTTTGAGGAATTGTGTATAAACATTTAGAAACTTTATGTTTTATGCATTTTAAACTATAAAATAAATAGAAATTTTTCGTGGTTTTAACGAATTTTGTAAAAACTTGAACTTTAGACGCTTATAAAATAATTGAGATTATGTATTTTTAATATTTTTTTATTGGAGTATGAAAAACTTATGAGCAATCTCGTATTCAATTTTCAAGCTTTTTTAGTCAACAATAAAAATACATCATATCAATTTTTCCTTTTATAGGTATATATTGATATAAACTCTTTATTTTCGTTATTACTGCTTTGAAGAAAATATAATATTATTCTTAATATAAAAGTTAATAAACATTATTTACAGCTAAAATTTCTCTATACTTTTACAAAATAATTTTTAGGGGTCTGGAGTCCTCCAGTTACGGCCTTGAGCAATATCGGCTACCAAATCCTAATTTTTAATGATAACATATTGTTATTTGTGTCCTCCGTGAACTTAATATATTTTTCAGGAGCTTAGATCCTTAGTTTTAATCACACGAAGTTTTAATATACTAATAAATACATTTTTGTAAGGCCATCAGAATACCTAACCGATTAATATTATATAATAATCAAAATATGAATTTTTATACAAATGAAAAATTACCAAATAAGTTCAATTAGACTAACAACAAATATGTTTAAGATATGCAAATTTGAGCCTTTATTATAGTCTATAAGTACTTAAAATAAACATGGTTGTGAATTTAACGATTTTGCATGAATTTCATTCTGAATTCAAAATGAATGAGATAAACATTTGATTAAAGACATTAACATTCAAATTAAGAAATTACATTTTACAAAATATGTTTGTCAGTTAGCGTACCTATTTAAATGTTTTAGGCCTTAGTTATGAGTAGTCCATAATTCATATACTTAAATGCATAAAATAATACTATTTTTATAATGTTTTTACTGCATATTTGGGGTAGAAAATAATTGATTTGCAGTTTTATGTCAATACATAGTATATAGGAATTTAAATATAAAAAGTTAATCAATTATAAATATTTAAGATTAATTTTTCATAAATTATTTAAAACAGTATTTTTTTATGAAGCTTATCTATTTTTTTTTCACGAGACCTAGATACACGTTTAATAAAATACTTTTATAATATTTTACTCGTAATCTTTTTGGTAAGTCACCTATTTTAAATCATAAATATAACTGTGAATTAATTCCAATACCTGAGTTAATTTTGTATAATTTTGCCTTTTGGAATAGTTATGGTACATTTTTCGAATCAATTGGATAAAATTATGGAGGGGGCTGATTGGTCGAGTGAACTTGGCCCATTTAATTGTAAATTTATCATATAAAATGTAAAAAAGACTTTCTAATTTCCAAAAACTAAGTTATTGTTATTATTAAATAATTATTCGCTGTTTTTTGGCATATCTCTGGAGTGGTTCGGATTACGTAGGTGGGCTACCTGAACTCGGTTCACCTAATCGAAAATCAATCATATAAAATGTAAAAATGACTCGCTAATTTTGAAAACCAATTTGTTATTATTGTAGCTAACTATTCGTTGTTTTTTTGGCATGTATTTGGACTGGATTTAGTAGAGTGGGTGAGCCAAGTTCACGGGCGTACATATTTCCCTATTTTTCAGTGCATATTATGTGCCTGCAAATGTCACGGTCATCGGTGAATTTGATTCAACTGCCATTCAAACAACGTAATATTGAACGACAACAACAAGTAACACCAACAGCGGGCGCGCCAGACGCATTTCACTGGCGGAAAAAAAAAATTCAGCGACCCGCCGCCCGCCCGTTCGGCCGGCCCGACGGCGACGGTACGAAACCTCAACCGGTTCGGAATGTCCGCCGCCGCCGATCACGTTCAGAACGTATCGGCGGTAATGCCGGGTCTCCCACCAATTCGGTTGTTTCTGACGGGCCCGCGGTGGTGGGAGGTAAGACGGCGGACGTCGACCCGGCCCGCGAGTTCGGCACGAACAACAACCACACGCCGCTCGCACGGAATAGCGCCTGCACCGAAGCGCGTCCGACACTTCACCAGTATAGCCACCGGTTGCACGGCAGTCCGCTCGGGTCGTTCTTCACGTCGTCCGCGTTTCAATACGGTTTCGTCGGCGTTTTCGCACCGATCGATTTGCCGGTCGGTCTAGCATAAATACCGCGGGCGCACCGTGGGAGGGGAGGCTCTGCGGCCGTCGTCGACCCCGGCCCCGATGGAGGGGTTCAAGGACCAAGTGATGAACTTGCTCAACGGCTCCGAGGCCCTGTCCGGCGACAAGATAATGTCGGTCATCAGCGAACTGCAGCCCGTCCTGCCGTCGCTCAAACATCTGAAAGTGGTGAGCCGCAGACGTGATAATATTGTTAAAAATAATACAATGACGTGGACTGCCCGTTCCTCGATACCTGCAGCTCTATCGTGGTCAAACGCTGTTGTTTTGCGTCCATCGCCAACATTTTTGTCAGTAAGAGAGATAGTCGGTACACCATACACGCGTGCATAATATTATGATGGCACCTAAATTGTAGGTACGCCTTCATCTTTTTCTAAAAATGATGTTAAATTTCTCTTACTTTCGCTATTAATGGGTATAGGTGGACCGGGACGTGTGCTATCTTTTTCTGACAATGTTGGTTTTCCCGACCTCTCTCTCTCTCTCTCTCTCTCACTGATATAAGTTTATTCCTTTATAGGTCATGGTACCGATCAAATATATCCTACCTGTTGCCGCGTGATTTTGTCGTACTTATGATTTATTCACTTGGCACGACTAATGATTATAATTAAACTATTGTGACATAATACTAATAGTCCAGACAAATTTTTTAGGTATAGCAAGAAATAATTCCCCCTTCCCCCACAAAAAATAAAACTCAAAATTGAATGAGTGTTTTTTGGTTATATTAATTGTTAACACTGGTAAATATTTAGGTTTAGACATCATTAGGATTGGAAGTGGTTAAAACTATCATAAAAATGTCGAAGAAACACGATTGCGTATGGTCTTTATCGGTGTAAGCAATCGTAAACATTTGATGTTATTACGATTGCGTACGATTTTTATCTGCAACTTTGAAGCACTGTTGACATTTGATTTGAACTAATAGAACGCGAAATTTAAGAATAATTAATTAAAATTGATTAACAAATAGATCAAAAAGTTTTCATTGAACTTGTAATGCTCAATTTCATAACTTCTATCCTTTATGCAATTATTTCAATTCTAAAAGAAACTATGAAAGAATATAATAAGTATAAAATTCATAATAATATTATAACAAATTTGTCAAAAATTAGTTATTTAAGTGGTACCAACGGGGGGGGGGGGATGTTGGATATTTTGATAGAGGGCACATATAAATGGTATAATTTCAAATTTGAATTATAATTAATAATACTTACTGATACTTTTATTTTTAAACAATATTGTTAATTTATTTAATATAATGTTGATTACATATTATCACACACCAAAATAATAATTTATACATAGGTAAGTTACTATACATATAGTCATTAATAAGAAAAAATATCTTTATAGATTCTCATACTATATAGCCTTATAGGTTGAATTGAAGTCTTCGTTTATGTTTTTTAACAAACATGTCTAGTACTTTTTCTGGTTTTACTTCAAAATCTTTACTTATATGTGACACTGCTAAGCCGCTAAATCTTTCCTGGTCCATTGTCGATCGCAAGTAAGTTTTAATCCTTTTTAAAGAACTAAATGATCTCTCAGCACTTGTTGTGATAGGTATGACACTAAGAATTGTTAAAAGGCATTTAATGTTAGGGAACAAAGTACAGTACGCAATTAAATTGTGAGTATACGGGTATATTATATACCACGTCGTTGTCGCAGCGTCACTGTAGTGACGCGCATTAAGATAACGCAAGTGTGCGCTGGCCACTGGACCTAATGGTTATAAGTATCGATAAGACACTAAAGCTGTAATCCATGTTTTATCAGTTTGAATGTAAATAATGATTATAATAGTAGGTAGTATTACTCTTATTTACTGAATTTTTCATTTATATGATATTCGTAGTTGCATAAAAATAATTATCAATAGAAAATTGACAGGGGGTCACGTGCCCTTGTGCCCCCCCTCTGGATCTGCCACTGGGTACCAAGGTATAAAATTTTAAATTGAATACACTTTTATCACATATTATCTTAACCCTTTATTATTTTTAATTATTTTATTTGATATAGTAATCTAAAAATGTATTTTATAATAATATTAAAATAAAATAAAATAAAATAATACATTTTTAAAATATATTATATTTATTTTGAATTAAAAACTTAAATATGGAAACGTTGCATAGTAAACCATACGCAATCGTTTGACTTTTAGGGTAAATTTTAAAGTCAATTGTTTAACGTAAGTAATCGTGTCAACTCCCGTGGTCTGCGAACTGCGGTGTTCGAAATAGGCCTCAGTTAATGAGTCACTGAATCTGCGCAGTTGAGGCGTACATATTATAATATACGTCCATACCATCAGTGGATATTTTGGTGGGGAGGGGGTACGTAAATTTAAAACCCTCGCTTGCATTTGTAGGGGTCCACTGTGAATATCAAATATTGAAAGATTATGGCTATTTGCACCGATTTAAAAAGTTGAGCGTATCGTGCCATAGAGATAAAGAATTAACCTAGCCTTTAGAAATACATGATAGATTTTTTTGTTTAAACGGTGTGATATTTTTTAAGTTATTCATAATTTAAGAGGCATTCAGCACACTAATAGTAAATCACTATGGCATGCTTAGGTTTATTCTAAAATTAAAGTAAATGACCACCATAACTCGTTTCAAATTAATTTTTATGTCTATTATATTATGTAATCATTTGTATTATATCGTTTCCAATCGTAACGAGTGATATAACTGGGTATTTTTGGGATTACTGTAAAATTAAAAGTATTAGGTATAGTACTAGTAGTCCTATAATACGGGCATATCTAAAATGTGTGTCGCGTTTTCATGTGTTCGTGACAACGGCCATGATAACGATAAAACGTGTTTCTACAGCGCTACAACGATTCGCCTATAATTGAATTATATAAATACATTTCAACCATTCCATGTCTATACGGCATTTATGTCGTATATTTCTAAACTAGTAACAAAACGATCATTATATTATTATTATTTTTGGGGGCCTATTTCGTCGGGTTCGTCGTCGGTCTACACTCTACACGTCTTGTCCTGTGGCGGTGGGAAACGGGGATAACGGAATTTGCTCGGTTTTTTTTCGTCGCATTGTATACAAACATCAAAATTCCTGTAGTATTGTTTTCTATAGCTCGGCGGATGAATTTACCAGGCTCAATTCCAACGGGAAACACGCCAAGAGCTGAAGTTTATGACGTATATTCTTCAATTCCTACACTCGTAAATTCCGTCACAAATTATTGTAAAATATTAAAACGATAAAATATATATGTTGGCCTTTAAATTTATATTTACTAATATACAGTTATAATTATATAGTAGACAGTAGTTAAGTATCGAGATTATTTTATAATGTTTTAAATGACGGCGGCAGCTTTAATTATAAGGAATGACGATTTCCCAGCTAGCTATAACGGTACTTCGATATAACAATAACGGTTTGCAAACCTAGTAAACGGGCAGACGGCGTAAATTAAATCTATATTCTAAATTTTTTACATTAAAAAAAAAAAAATGCATTCTTTGAAAGATTTTACCCTCGGTTGTGCCATTGGCCTCCCGATTTTTGTTCAGTCGAGTGTTTAAAGCCGATTTTGGTATACAAACAAAAATAATATCAATATGTAATAAATATGCACATCTGCATATAATATGTCGTTCTCTTTCAGTCCTGTCTAGAATCTGGATTATGTTTTTAATTGTTATCTAGAGCTTAACTTAGGAGGGAGCTAGGGGGTTGCAGCCTGTTGATAATTAATTATTAAAGTGACATTGTGAAATGTTAATATGATATGATATTATTGCTTTCGTTAAACACTTACTATTTACAAAACATATTAGTCACGTTTCATAATGGAATTTAAGATTGTAACCGATAAAATAAGCTACTGAGTTTTAAGATAAAGTTGGCCAAAAGCACTGTATCATTTGCTTAACCCATTCTGTTATCTAATCATCAATGTTTATACCTTTTAGCAACAGCTGTATCTAAGCCGCGCAATATCTAAAAATATCACGGGTTTTTGCGAGCGCTCAGCTCTTGTTTAAATGCAGGTATCCAATTATTGGTAAATTGTAAATACTTTTCAGTCTACAGTCTATTTATACATACATTTTATTAAAAAGTTAAAGGTTGATATTTTTATATTATTGTTGATCGTTTAGTTACTGAACTTGATAAAAGATTAAATGCATATAATAATGTTTGTAATATTTTTGGATTTATTATGAAATTCGGTTCACAGTTATTAACAAAGTCTTCTACCGACATATTAATTAGCACATTTAAAGATGACATTGATACATCTAATATTAAACAAGAGATTGTGCATTTTTCAAGTTATATAATGCATATTAAATAATTTACCAATAATTTCTCCTCAAAATATTTACTTATATATACATGAAAATAATTTAAAAGAAGTCTTTCCAAATGTGTACATTTCTCTACAACTTTATTTAACTTTGCTGATTTCGAATTGTGAAGCAAAAAAAATAAATTTAAAATTAGAATTAATTGAAAATGCCAGAAGAACCCTTCACCAAGAAAAATTAAACTCATTCGTTCGTATATTTGCTGAAAGGGAAATAACTAATACACTTGATTTTTCAGATCAAATTCAGAAGTTTAGTGTACTAAAATCTCGAAAAGAACCATTGTCTTAAATTCTAAATCATTTAATTTTTTTTATTATTTATATTGACTATATTGAAAAATGCATTAACACTTTAACTTTGTGTACAATGTACATGATGTATATCAGTAAACATTTGTTTAAATTATAACCTGTATTAATCAACACTAAATAATTAATTATAGATTTACGGTATAATTTATTTATAATCTTAAAAAATAAATTGAATATAAAAAAATCAATATAGCAAAAAAACTGAATTTATAATTTAAATTAAGGGCTCCATCAAAAAATTAGACCCGGGCCCCAAAATTAGAATTTTCTTTGTTTACCAATCGTCTTAAAATACGTACACGCAGATATACTAAGTGTTAAACACATAATATTATTGCTATATATCCGACGATCGACTAAACAGTCGGTAGCAAATTATGGCACCCATTACTACCCTTCTACGGCACTACTCATTACAACAAAATACATTTTTTCATCAACTCTTTTACGAAACGGTAAAAATTATTTTCATGAGCTTTCCACTAATAAAATAAAAATTAAAAATAAAATAGATATTAAAAAAAAACCTTTTCTTTAAATAAAATCGACCATGTTTCAGTCAATCGGGCCCAGTTACTCTCGCACTGTCCCGGTGGTACCTAATCTTTATTCCACGGACGGGGTTGTACTAAAACAGGAAATTTACGAATAAATATTATGAAATTAATAAAATTATAACACGGGGAAACCCCCCAAAAAAAGTTCCTACATCAGGGTGTATATAATATGTATACTGCTGTATGCGTATTTTCAATAATTTATGCTCGAAAATAGAAAGGGTGCTTACGGTCTTTGGCCTTTTCAAGTTAAAGATACTTGCACGTGCTGACGCCATATCGGCACATCGCTACTGTGGTCGGTATAAGTGAAAACATTAATTTCGGCATATCGCCACAATATAATTTCCAAATCTAAAAACGTATATGTATTATTATGCTTATTTTTCAACAATCAATATGTCTTTTAAAAGTTATTGCAAATTACAAAAGTACATTGTCCCGTCATCAAAAAATTGCCGAACCTAAAAATTGTCTGTCTGGGGCATCTGCCCTTTCCACATCTCTTAACACGACAGTGAACTAGATATAGTAATGTAATTTTAGTATTATTTTGTAATATTATATATGATACCTACTATCTCCTCAAGTGTCAAATATTTGTTGAAATTTGAAAGTATAAGATTACGTAAATAATAAATGGCAATCCTAGTACGTATAGTAGCGGTAGGGGTGGGATGAACATATTCCAAAGCGCCACATGAATCATATTAACCACATCATATTTGAGAAGCCACACAAATCAGAGCCGTGAGTTGTTTCACTGCAATAACAAATTACATTTTCAACCGTTTTAATAAAAAAAATAAATTTGTTTAGTATTTTTTTTAATTATTTTAATCTGTGAATGATGTGCTTATTTAACCTAATCATATCTAGACATAACTATAAAAACAATTGCGTAATAATACTGATAATAATAATTATAATTGTATTTAATACCTCCTCCGTCCTCGGGACTTAATGATTAATAAATGAGATAGTTAAGCCGGTAGAATAAAAAATTGACTAATAATTTAAATTGGTAAAGATTATTTAGATTTTTTGGTTGTTTAATGTTAGTGAACCAATTACATGTTAAAATATGTTTAAGAGATCATTAGCTCACTATTGATTATAAATGTTTAGTGATTGTTCATGTAACCCGGCATTATGATAGTTACTAGGTATCAATTTTTTTTTTTGTCACATGTAAGGAATTATTGATTAATAATTGATATTGCTAAAGTACTTTAGACAAAAATACGTATTTACAGTTTTCTGCATAAGAACTTGTATAAATTTGAAGAATAGTAAACATTTTTCAAATTTTTGCCACACAAGAATTCTAACTTTAAATTATTGCTTTATTTCCTATAAGCATATTATTAAAAGTAACATTTCCTAAATATAAATATGCCATCAGAATTAATGAATCTGCTACGTAATTATGTTTAAATGAAACTATTCAATCAAAATATACTGTTACCCTGCCCATAATACAAGTTACAACTTTATTGAATTGTCTACCCACATGTTTTTAATTATAAAACCTACTATTCATGATAAACCACTAGTAGGTAGGTAGTTCCAAATGTAAAATTCACGAAAATGTATGCACTAATTATTAAATTTAAAATATATTGCCTGGTAGGTGTTCGAAAATTAAATTCTACTCTATATTTATCTATTGTGATTTAAAAATGTATATTAAAATGTCTCTTTTTTATAATTTAAATTAGTATTCAAAATATATTTGAACAGCCTAACAATGATAACTACTGATGAGTGATCATTGAATATACTTTGAAAATCTGTGTAGGCTAATAAATATATAGGGCCATAGATATACACTGCATTCTAATTATAATTAAGTTAAGTAGGTAGATTAATTATATTGGCAATATTTTATTTAACATTATCGTTATCTACCGTAGTTTGTAAATCAAGTTTTTCATTAACTAATTGGATAGTTCAACTGCACGCTATAACATGGCACATTATTGCAATATTATGCAATACGGTATAGGTATAGAAACGAAAAAGTGTATATAAAATAATAAAATTTAAGTATAAATAAATTGTATAAAGAACTATAAACACATTAGATACAATGATATACCTATTTCGCTATAACTTTTCAGACTAGGAATGTGCAATTCTGAATGAATAATAAAATATGTTGTTTAGTATTATGGTAATTATTGTTAACTATGTAGGTGTGGATTGTAGATGAATAATATTAATCATTTTATAAAGATGAGTGTACCTATCTATTAAATATATGACAGTCTTATCAAATATGTTATCTTATATTCGCAGCTTATACTTTTTAATTTTTTAGTGAGTGCTAGCAAAAAGTATAATATATTGTATATGATATAATATACTCAATGGTACTAGTTATTAGTAGGCATACCTAATAAAACATAAATATTCTATAGAAGTAAATTTTAAAAACTGATCATAATAAACCTAAAAACTTAATTTTAATTTATTTCGTTATCATATAGGTTTTTATTTTTCGTTTTATGGTTAAGAAAGATTTACCAAAAACGTCGAGCCCCTTTTCTTAAAAATATTACAAACCGTGGTTTTTACATACCTAGCTCTGCATCAGAATCGATTTTCTATTGAAATCATTGCTTTTGAATTTAATACCATATATTAATATGGTATTAATAGTATATTGTGTTGGGAAATTAGTATTACTTTATTATATGTATGTATAGCTTCGTCATATTGTGATAAATATAAATATAAATATATTAATATGACGAAGCTATATAGTGAAGTAATACGAATTGCCCAACACACCGGGACCTGTAACTGTTCAGTATCCATCATCATTAAAAACAAAATGTTATCGTACGTTTATGGTTTACTAATCTGTAAAAAATGAATATTAATTAGGTATATTGAAACGTAAATATTTACTGATTCAGTGTTATGCATCAGATAGTTTTTAAAATTATAATTACATTGATACTTTGTACTTATACAATAGTTTTTTGTTATGCAGGGATCGGCATTCATTTTTCCCAAACTATTATTTATTAGTTTAGTACCCACGTTCAATTATTGAGAATTTATTATTTAGACAATTTCATAATATACAATATTGATACTTACCCATTTAAACATTATATAACGATGATGTTTTGATTTATATTTATAGAATATTTATATACAGGTGATTCACCAAACATGTCATTCTCATTTTTAGCTTTAATAATACATTTATTCAAATTCTGATTTTTGAAATTTTTAAATATACTCAAAGCCCATTTTTTAAATTCATAGATTTTTTGTACTACGATACAAATTTTTATTTTCCAAATGAGAACTCCCCTCCTATTTGTTTAAATTTTTTTTGAAAATGTTAATGTACTTAATTCAAATATGAACGAGTAGTTTCTTAGTAATTCAAATATTTATACTAAGGACTATTGTCCTTAAAAAATAAATGGTTTTATAAAAATATAAAATATATATTTAATATTAAATCTAGAATTATACTTGAACCATTTTTAAAAGTTATTAATGTTGATAGATAATATTAATTACTAAAATTTTTCAAATTACTATATAGCCCTCAAATCTTCTCAACCAATATGTTATCCCAAATACATTAAGTTCAATAATCCGAAAACTCGTTCGAATTTTGAATTAGGTATATCAAAATTTTCAGAATAATTACTTGCTAAACAATTAATAGTAGAAAAAGGCGGGGGTTCTCATTTGGAAAACAGAAGTTTGTATCTCCACGGGTGTATCACTTTGTATACTTATGTATCATCGATGTATATTTATACGTTTTTAGACTCTTGAGTGGAGCAAAGAATATATTGATTTCACAATGATGTGTGTTTATTTTTTTCCTGCACACACGATAAGTAGATGTAATAATGTCCTTCATCCGTATCTTTTCTGATGGGTATTTTGTACTTTTAAGAGGTCATTTTTGAAAATTTCCAATAGTTTTTAAAAGCGTCGGGAAAAACAAAAAAAAAACTTAAAAAACGGGAATTTTTACGCAAAACTGGTTTTTGACAAAATCAATTTTATTTTTTTTTTTGTGTAACTTAAAAATTGACTGTAGATACTGTGACTGTTTGTATCTCATTGTATGTTTCGAAAGTCAAGTGGCCGCCGGATATTATATTTGTATGGTCTCCAACCACGGACCGAGACTCGAAAGCCGGAGTGCCGTGGATTTTTCTTTTAATTTAACTACTAATAATTGACTATATATATATATGTGTGTATATTGGGCATGAATGGAAAACAGCAATAATAGATAGAAATAAATAAATACACGGGTTTAGAGACATAATAATTATACGTTTTTTTATTTTGATTGTATTACCGTATGATGTTAAGTTGGTGCCGAGAAAGCCAATCCGGCATAAAACTCGGTCAGAAAGAAAAACGTAAATATATATATATATATATAAATAATAATAATAATAAAATGACGCAAGCCCATGTTATCAAAAAAAAAAAAAACAATAATATTCAGAAAATCACACTATCGGGTAGACATCACCCGATATAAAAATGATAATTCACAGCACACACACCGCACGGCTCCGGTGTGACGGTTACCGGCGCGTGTGTTAATAAAAACACTTATATAGAAAAAATACATAAAAATAATGCCCAGAGGGGTACCGGCCACGGCGAATAAATATATATATATATATGTAATTAAAAATTGTTACCCAAACAAAACCAGCGCTGCATTTGTGGGCCGCCTAAATCGCACCGGCGAAAAACACGTTTACTCTCCGACGTCCATAACGTTCAGCGGTTTGGGAGAGAAAAAAAAAACAAAACAGCCGTCGCTCTGTCTGCCGACTTTCTCTAGGCATTAAATAAAAGGTATGGTTATCGTGCGTCCGGAGATATCTTACATATATTTTTATTATGGGTACAAAGAGGGAAGCGTGTGTGTGTCATTATTGGCGGAGACCTGAGGCCTGCGTGATAAGTTGCTCAAGTCGGTGATTTATGCACAACTTATTTGCGTTTAACGTCACAATACATGAAATTTTCACCAAATTTTTAAGCATTTCCTTTACACCATACAATTTTTAATTTAGGTATTTCAATTTTTTTTGAGTTATTTTTAGGTATAAGAAATTTTAGGTTTTTAAAAATTTGTTTTCTAAAAATATTAATTAAAAAATTGTTGTTTGAAAATTTACTACAAAATTCCTCATAAATTGTTTTAATAATAGTTAAAAAATATTAAAAATATATAGGCACAATTTTTTTTATAAGCATTTAAATTTCAAATTTTGACTAAAGTTTATCATTGAACATTTCCAAATTGTTATGTAGTTAAAAATGTATAAAATGTTCAATTTTTAAAGCTAAGAATTGAACATTTAAAACAAGGTTTTTGTAAAGATTTAATAATATAACCAAAAAATCAAAAAAATATATTTACATAGTTGATTTTTATAGACATTTTAATTTCAAATTTGAACAAAATTAGAAATTTAAATAAATAATAATGATGTTAGTTATTTTGTTGTAATTTTAAAATATTTTTCGTGGGTACTTAAAACTTTTAAAGTATATTATTATATTTTATACACTCAATGACATTTTCAAATGCAATATTTTTCTCCAAAAATTAATTTAACCTACTTTATTATTAATTACTTTAATAGCAATTGTATCATAAAAAATACTTAGTAATGTAGGCTGACAAATCGTCTTCATTCAGAATCGTTAATTCAAAATTAACATATCTATTACAATGACTCATTTGATTGCCATAGTACTGCAGAGCGGTACCCTCCTACCAATATTTTTTTAAATACATTTTTTATATTTCATTACAAGGATTCAATTTGTTAAGTTGTTTATATCCAAGTATTCTATTTATAAATAAATATTTAATACATTTTAATATTTGTAAATATAATAACTATAGAATCTAAGTTTTCTTAAACTGATTTGGGAAGTATATAATTTTGAATATAGATTTGTATATAATAATTTATTATTTACTTAATTTTATATTTTCATTTTAAGCTAAAACAAAATGTATTAAATTTTGTAAGTTGTAGGTACTCAGTTTTTAATTTTTTATTCGTGACTTTCTGAGAAGCATTATTGTTGACAAAAAAACATTGGATTTTATTATAACTATAGTTAATTACTAGGGCCTGGAATTACAGAATGCACTTAAAAATACAAAATATGCATGCACTTATGCTCTAATTATCATTAAAATATACACTAAAAACATGCTAAGTAAAAGCGTTTGTATAAATTAAAAATAAATTCTGTTTAAAAAAAAAATGTTTAAATTTAATTAATTAATGTTCTATTTTCATATTCAATTGAATTACCTATAGTGAATATGTTGAATGTATAGTATTCAGTGATGCAAATATATTGATTGAAATTGAACTGTAATCTCTAAATCTAGAATTCACTATTTAAACGACAATGCATAGAAAAAAATCAATTATAATAAAAGAATAACTAAATTATTTAAATATTTTTTATGTTATTTATTTTTTTTTTTACTTAAGTATAACATTTATATATTTATTCAGAGGAAAAATTGTCTAGTTTACATTTGTCGTATTCCTTGTACCTATACTGTATAATAATTGTTTTTCTTTATATTTAATTTACCATGGCATTGATATATTTTTATTTACATTGAATACTTTATTTTTTATTAAGATTCCATTATAAATTTGGCTGGATGAATTAATTTAGATAGTAGTCCTATATTTATTAACATTGTTAGAACGAATTTGTTATGCAAGACATTTTACAATAAATATGGTTTTTGTTCTCAGAGATCTAGAATTTCTCTTAAATGATCTTAATCTAAGTGGAAACTTTCAACTAGCACAGTCATAAAAAAGCTAAATTGATTGTTTTTCAAACCGATCCCTTTTCCGAAATAAAATTTTAAATACGTCCCTGATACATAATTTAAAGAAAAACATACAAGACTTAGAAATTAATTTTGATTACCTATTTATTGTAGTTAAAATTATAATGATTAATGATTTTAACGTTAAAAATTTGAAATAATTATTGACATATTTTTATCGATAAATCTTTGTATCGTGTCATACAATTATTTCAATGAATCAAACAAATTGGCTAACATGGACAATTTTTTTGTGTAAGTGACTGATTTTTAAATTACGTACCTATTTATCTAAATTTCTCGAGTATAACATAATATCAATACGGGCATAAGCGTGCGCAGACCATGCTGGCAGGGGAGGCAGAATGTAATAAAAAATATATTTTATAGTATATAGTTAAATATTATTTTGGTTATTACTTTATTAGTTAGTTCAATTAATATTAGTCATGGAAGTATTTTATATAAAAAATATATTATTATAATATTATGTTTTTTAAAAACAATATTTGGAAGAAAACTTCAG